>JAHLSL010000117.1:3607212-3643663 GCA_025920805.1 Petroica traversi | reverse complement strand
GTTGTTGGGCAGCCGCCCCCGGCGCCGGCCGCCCGGGCGCTTCGGCGGCGTCTTGATGCGCTCGGCCGTCAGCGCCGCCGCAAACTCCTTGGCACCTTCCTGGACACAGAATGGCACCACTTGCAGGGAAACAATCCACAGGGGCCCTCCCCTGTGGTCATGGCTTGGGGCAGAACACCTCCCATTGCATACTGAGTAACTTCCCATTGTTCTACAAAATAACTGCCTGCACAGAATTCCAGTCAAAGGCACTCCAACCATGAACACAAGTACTTTCAATGTTTCTATCTACACTTACAACAAAGTACTCATGTTAGTATTTTGGTTCGCCTTTTATTTTGGCTGCCACATGAAAAATAATTCTGTAGTAAATTTCTGTTTTCCCAGATGACAGAAAAAAAAATAGAATTTCCCACAGAAAGCACCTGTAAAAATACAAGAATTCTTCTTGCACATGGCACTTAAACAATATGTATTATGCATTTTTTAAAATGCAAGCATTAGTAATTTGTTTTTCAGTGGAAAGGGGTACAACACCGTGTAGCCAGTTTTCATATGGGAAAATTGCAGTTTCTCATACTAAAGAATTTTGGAGAATTATGAGAGAGATTTGAAATTATATTTCTAAAGATTTCACTTCATTAATTTCCATTCTGTTGCTTCTTAAGAGCACAAGTCCTGGGTGGAATCAGCCTTTGGCAAACTAAATATCCTTTATAATTTTTAGTTGTCGTATAATTTACAAGAGAGCTAAGTCTGCAGTTCCTTGACTATATTGGACAGAATAGCAGCAACACCATTATTAGGGGATAGCACTATTTCTTCCCTACAAATATCTCAGGCTACATCTACAATTATTTCTATTTAAGACGACTGGAAGTTAATTATTTTCTTTCATAGCAGCTGAAGGTAACATACTTGACTGCAAGTGGCCCACAAGCAGATGCACTATCCTAGATCCAGCATGGTTTCAGATTAAGTATCCTGATATACTGCAGCAAGCACTAGCACTCAGTGAATATAAATTTATCTTACATATAAAATTATCTTACCAAATGTTGGTAACAGTGGGGTCCACAAGGCTTATTATCTAATGCTGTTTCTGTATTCTTTCGTTTATAAGTATTAGGAGTTGCATGGAATGCTGTTGAATCAAAACATCACATTTTTAAGTTTTCATATAAAAATAAATTAAATATTCAACCTCAAACTGTATCAAAAACACAAGGTTACCAAGACTTTACTAAAACCAGAATAAAAATACTAACAAATGGAAAATACCCCATAAAATAAATTGCATGTAGTGACATATGACTTACCACTTAAATACACAGACACAGCACACAGGTAGGTTTCACATATAATGGAATGGTTTGGGTTGGAACGGATCTTAAAAATCATCTAGACACCTTCTCCTAGACCAGGTTGCTTAAAGCCTCATATGGCCTGGCCTTGAACACTGTCAGGGATGAGGCAGCCACAGCTTCCCTGGGCAGCCAGTTCCAGTGCTTCACTGTCTTCACAGAGAAAAATGTCTTCCTTACATCAAATATAAACCTATACTCTTCCAGTTGAAAGCCATGATGCCTATTTACATCAGCAAAGAAAATCATCACATTTGTTTCATGTATCAAGGAAGATTTGGTGTATCACCCTTTCCAACAAAAGAACAGACTTGACTTTGTTGTCAAGGTAAACAGAATTATTCAGGGCTTCTCCTAATAATGATTATCTCTTCAATGTGTGAGATTCAGTTACATTTTTATCTTGTCAAAAAATCTGACCCCATGCCTGCTTTGGACAGGTAATAGGACCCGCTTCACATTTTCAACAGTGAGAAGGACACATAAGCATTTTTGCTCTATTCGTTTATCAGCACTCCAGCTAAGCTGACAGGATATAAGAATTCAGCTCCTGTTCCCAGCTGCAGGGTAAAAACAAGTTAGCATTGCACAGTCACTATGGATGAGTGAACCAAGTCTGCACCTTGCAGGGAAGTGTCTGTTCCTGTACCTGAGGGACTCTCTGTAATTCTCTAAAAGCTGCAGAATGGTGACTCAGAAAGGAGCAGAACTGGGTATGTTACACATGCAACACGAGCACCTTGAGAACAGGAGGGGAGAGTTTCCTACCCATTCTCTCTGCCAGCTCCCCTCCTGTCTCCTGGAAATCCCCATCTCCCAGAATGGTGTTTTCAGGGAGACTGACTTTTCACAGTTTTCCTGGAAGTCTTGGGAACTCCTCTGTATGCCTTTCTGAAGCCTGGAAAAGCTCCCACTAGGCTCTCACCAAAACTCATACATTCATGCTCCCACATTACATTAGGAGCTTTTTGAGATACTATAGTTAGTTTTCTGCAATTCTCTTTATAAAAAAACTCACCTGTGCTCAAGGAAAACTATTTTCTTTTTTAGAGAGAGACAGAGAGGTAGATAGAGGGATGGAGGGAGAGATGATAAGAGGGAGAGATATCAATAAATATTTTTTTCCTCTAAATGTGTTAACAGTGGCATTCAGAACTGCAAGGAACAAAAATGAAGAATGGACTGAAATTTAAAATTAAAAAAGAAGAGACTACTCATTGCTAGTTGTTTTTTTGCTAAGTCTCCCGGAAGGCCCAGAAAAGATGCTCAACTGAAAACATGCCATTTCCAAACTACACAGAAGCCCTTATGCTGCAGCTTTACCACAGCTGCAGTTGGGCAACTCTAACTTACAGTTCCAAATATTCAGTGAATAAAAAGTGCTAATATGTTCAAAATTAAAGAAGAAATCCCACCCCTCTTACCCATATTAATCTAAAAGGGCTGTTCCACACCAAGACCACACACATCTCCTTCATTAAGCCACCACCAGAGGCTTTCCTATTCATCTTCTTTCCAGATCATGCTTGAAGCTTCTCTCTGTAGGACCACTATGCTTTAAAGACTCAACTTTTTAAATGCAGTTCCTTCCCTGTGTTAAAGCATGTGGGCAGAGCCCCTATGTCCTCCCAGACAAAGCTTTTAAAAAAAAATTCCATTTCAGTGATCTGGTTTGCTGCATAGCTCTGCAAACGCTTGTTTTGGCACCAGTGGCGAAGGTGACCAGTTCCGTCTTGGAACTATCACTTTAAATTTCCCTCCCATAAAGGAGGGTGAGCTGAAAAATCAAATCATAAATTCTATAATATTGTGCCTGTATTAATGATTTCAGCACATGGGAATGCCCCAAGAAAGAAATATATTCTTCCAAGGCTTTCTTAAAATGGTCTAAACAACACAAAAGTATCACTAAGTAAACATTACGTCCCTTTCTCCAGACAAGTGTGTTATACTTTATAAATCTGGAAACACAAGAAATCTTTAATTTGCTATATATGGCCTATAGATATGTAAAAATTATTTACAAGCAAGTATAGAAATGTAATTTATGTATATTGTTGCCATTAGTGCTCTTTCTTTCCCCAGATTCCAGTTAAAAGCTTTCATTCCTAAGAAACATCTCATGTTTCACATATCCTTCAAGTGTTCATATACTCTGTAGGTAAAATTTATGACGCTTTGTTACAATAACAAAGAAACCATGCAATTTAATGCCAAATTATTCCACCTTTTTCCATCTTTTAAGAAACAATGAATGGATGGGAGCCCTTTACCCAACAGTGGGGGAAGGGAAAGCTTTCACATTTTTCAACACTGCATTTTTAAATTTGCAGTGTACCATTTCATTCAGGGATTTTTTTCCACTTAACTATTATACCTTTTCTTCATACCACAAGGAAAATAATTTTTCAGCAATGTGAAAGGACAGTAAAACATTTGTAAGCCATGATCTGTACCACACTGCGGCAATGTACAGAAATCAATGCTACTCTTTTTACACGTCACTTGCAGATGCAGTCATTTATCTCACAAATTCATTTGTTCAAGGATCTAAAATGAGTATTTTTTAAAATTGTTTTCCTTTAGAAAATGAAGAAATGCTTAACTTGTAATATAATGAAACACACCAACTTCGGATATTTTTAAATGTGGGAGAGCTCAAAAATAGGCTACATCTGATAATAAAAATTCGAATCATATCTTGTGTTCAGCTATTTAAAAAATACCCAACACTGTACAGTAAAGACAACTACAGTCAAAATCTATCATCTCTGCTGCAAGGTATTTTTTGGGAGCCTTGTTATAAAGAAAGGACCTAGGACAAGAATAAAAGTATTTGTATAGCTATATTATGAGTTTTTAAGCTATCAGTGGTAACCTTTAAAAAAAAAAAAAAAAGACCAAAGACTTTGTAGGATTTCCTAAGCACTTAAAATCTGTATTTCTTTAATAATTTCCTTAAGAGAAATTATTATAAAGCAGTTCCAGTTCACTGAGCATGTTTTCTGTCTTCAAGATTTATTATCTGTCTCATCCCCAATGGGCTCAACTCTCATTTTCAATAATGTGAAAGTACACAGGCATCACTTTAGCCTGAAATGTACATTTGCTTCACAGTCAAGCTATTTGGGAAATTCTCCCTACCTGATATTTTTCCTTCTTCTAAATTCTTTGTTAGTCCAGACATTTAGGCATAATTCCTTGCTGTCAGCAAATGAAGTCGGTACACAAGTTTTTTCAGTTATGTCATCACCTGCACATAAAGGGATCGCCAGGTCGTCAAGGGGGACTTGACATGTTAAAAATCTAATGATAACTTTCCTATATTTAACTCAAATGTTCTAGAACAAAGGATGGAAAGTCCACAAAATAAGGCTAATCTTAACAAAAATGGAATCTAAGAGGGGGAAATACAAAAAGCAAAACCAGACCTAACAGAATTCCTGCATTTTTAAAATTTTCTATGCCTTCTCGAGAGATTTACACCTTTCAAAGTACAAATCTAATCACTGTAGCCCACCACATTACCAAAGTAATTCATCAAAAATGTCAACTGCAGAAGCCAGGACATCATCCCACAACACTTGGCAAGTGCATGAAACAGAATGTAGCGGCAACCATTGAAATGTAATAAAAGTTAGAATGTTAAATTGTTGCAGAGACACTGAAAATTGCTACTGTAGCCTTCCAATAACCAAAGCAGTCTTTTTTTGTTTTTGATGAGTTACTTATTCCCAGCAATGAGCCTGGTGAATTTTGACCAACAGTCTTAAGATTTCACAGAATACAAAGAGGCCAAACAACTGACTCTCTCAGTTTCTAACAAAAAAATTCCGTGCTCTAGACAGACACGCGGACAGACACACAGACAGAAAACAATCCTCTTTCCTTGGTGTAACTACAGACCAAAGCAAAAAGAAGCAATGCATCCAAAGCAGTGAGCAGTCATTGTTGCGGTGGAATTTGGGTGTGTTTTCAGGGAATGGCAACTGAAGCATCAGTTCACTACAGTCAGAGTCCGGTGCTGAGCCCACACAGCAAATGTCAAGAGATCTCTTTGCAGTGCTCACGCATCAAACACATAATTATCAGCGACAATGCACGTGCTGCATAGGCTGTCACACAGCGTTGTCATAACTGGTAATTCCACCCTCCATCTGGCACAAAGGAACATCTTGAATGCCTCCACAGAGAAAGTGCTATTCATCCCTCTTTCTGAATGGCTCTGAAATCCTGAAGGGATGACTTAAAGTTTGGGCACTTTTAAGTACCAGGCACAGTTTAAATAAACCTTGGACATACACCACTTTGGAAAGAACTCAAATTTGCTTAAGGGACATATCAAAAATCACCTGCAACAAGAACTTAGGCAGTCTTTTAGTATAAACACTTTGTCTTCCATCTCAAGATTATGAACACGGAGAAAGGAGGCACAGTGCTTTTGGCTTAAAGGATGCTGCTGGTGTGAGAGCTGAGGTCCTTTGAGCAGTGACATGGCTCTGAACATTCTCACTGGCTGAACCTGGCACCCAAGAACATGATAAAAAGTACAAGACTGTGAACCCATTCTTCACAGCACTGATATAAAAAAAAAATCTCTCTGAACTGGTGCCTCAAAACTGTGGTCTGGTAATATCAGGCTCCCCACATTAGCAGATACCAAACATGAGGTCAGCAAAACCTTTCAGTTCTACTTCTGTCAGTCTGCAAAAATGACCACTAAGGCAAATCTATACAGACTAATGAAATAGAGTAGTAAAGTATATGTGTGTTTTAGAGGAGCCCCCATCTCCACTGAAAAACTCCTAAAAGTTTACAAAATCATTGAGAAAAATGCCAAAAATCACTGAAACAGAAATACTTAAAGTCTTCAGAGGTGCCACTAGAGTTAAGACTATTCTCACTATGTCCAGATAATGCTTTTTTTGTTGACTTAAGAAGCAAAATCCTTTTAGAATTGCACCCAATCTCTCCGCTATACTATTGAGAGAGTCAAGCCTTGTAAAAGCCCTGCCACACAAATGGATTGCCAAGAATCAGCACACAGCTTCACTCTCCTGTCCTGGAGACTCAGGTTGCACACAGCACTTCTTGGAATGAGTGTTCAGGCAACTAAGACACTACAAGACCTACAGCTTCACAGAACACACTGTGTTGAAGCTGGCTGGACAAGGCCACAGTATACCCCCAGAAATTTATTGTCCTTAAATGTTATGCAGAAGTAACACCTTCCTTTTATGTTTTTTGGGGTTTTTTGTATTTTCAAGCAAGGCCTGTCCACAGAATATAAGGAGAAAGTGAAACTAACAGACCTAACTCCAAAATACACAAGTACTAAAGGAACTAGGAACATGAAAAGCTTCCCCCACCACCACCATCTGAGAACAACTCCAATTCCTCCTCAAACTGAAAGGCAACCAAGGTATATGAAAAAGCAGCAGCACTGTGCAAAGCCTCCAGTGTGGAGTACAAACACAGGCAGACTGGATGTGTGCTGGATGAGGAGCTGCTGACAAAGCACAGGGTTCCCAAATGAACATGCACGCGCACTCACAGCGGAACATGCAAATGAACAGCTAAGTCAAAAGCAAAAATTAATTTGATATAGAGGGCATCACAATATACTGCTACAAGTTGAAACCACTTCATCTTTGACGTTAGTTTCCCCTTTACATTTAACTCTCTGTCCAGAATAAGAATTGTCTCAAGTAGCACTTCAGAATCACTTCACACTTAGCAAGTGAAAGCCAACATCACTGCTAAGCTCTTGTTAGCTTGTCGGCCCAAAAGAATGGGGCAACATGAAAGCAGTTCAGGGGAAAGAACATCACAATTTCTAAAACTCAACTCTCTGAAACAATTCTTCAAATAACCAAGTACAAGTAAAGTGGCTAGAAAGTAACATGGCAGAATAAAATAGAAAACTGTTCATGAGCTTTCATTCTCCCTACTGGAAAATGAAGCAAGTCTGATGAATAACCAGGATTTTTTTATGGAAAAATACATTCCATTCTCCATGCACAAACTGAGAAAGCATAACACAATAGTAGAAAATAATGTACTTTTCTTGCAGGCTATATAAAAAGAGAAGTGACATTACAAACTGGTCCAAGTCAGGATCTGTACGAAGTCCTAAATGCAGAAAGGATAACAAACTACCCACACAGGGGCATTTGTTTTTCTGAGGTATAGCTCTCACTGCAAAATAATGTCAGCATGTGCAAGCTGTTTTCATAAACTTAAGAAATAGGCCTACTTTTATTTTTTTCTTCTCTTTCCTTCCTTCTGCATTGGATCTTATGGTACTTTTAAGTTTCCTGACTTATAGAAAAAAGTAAGATATATCCAAGCACACTTCAATTGTACTTACGATGTAAGAAGCAATCGTATTTAAAACAGCGTCTACAGAAGAGTGTGTGAAAGGAGTGCAAGCTTTGCTCCCTCTGAACAGATTTAGCATTTGGTCCATCTATGTTCGGTGTGCACTCAGGAGGAAGAGCCCCAGGAAGCTGCTGCTCAGTGAGTTCTTTGTATCTTTAAAGGAAAGTAATAGAAGTTATTTATTAAGTGTTCTTTTTTTTATAAAAGTGTTTTTTATTCCGGTACCACTCTGCATTTTCAATGACAACTTAAAAAAAACCCTAAGAAACCTGTGCCAGCTGAAAAAGGCCAATCTGCTAGTGACATGACAAGTTATTAATTCCATACTCATTAATACAAATCAGCTAGGAAAGAATGCATTTGTTTTCAATACCAGTATCATCTCATACATAGTATCACTAACTCCAAAAAGGACGTAAGATTTTTTTTTTTTAACAGTTCTTATTTTACCACGTCAAAAATAACAGATTATTAAAGACACACAAGCACCCACTTTTCAATAGTTTAAAATGAAGGCTAATAAATGCTTCTGTATTACTTGACCTGGGGGAAAGAGCCAAATCCCTTTCAGTGTCACTTGCAGAAGTTACACAACTGCCATAGAACCAGCTGAAAGGGGGACCATTCCTAATCAACAAATATTTAATGAAGGATTTATTTCATAGAGGAGTTTTTGTTTCTTAAAGCAGCACACCAATATATCCTAAGAAATACGTTCTTACTTCTCTTTTAATTCTTCTGCTGTACCCTTGTCTGGAAACATTGAGGAAATGGCTTCAAATATCTTGTCAGAAGGAAATCTCCGAGGTGGGTGGGTTTCTTTCTCTGTCAAGGAAGCAAAAAATTTGGAAAACAAAAAAATATATTTCTGCTCCTTTGCTACCTCAAGAAAGTGTTCAGAGAACAGGGCAGTTGGCCAAATTTCTAATGTAAGAAAGAAGTAAAGATTTTTCTTTCTAAATCACTTACAATTTTTAACTGTGTTAAGTGATCTTCCCTGATGAGAAAAATCTATTAGTAAAATTTGGAAAAACCATTATTTCACCAGCAGATGGAGATGGAAATTCAAAACCCTGCCTGCTGTAGAATATTGATATACATCACTTTCTGAGGAGCACCAAAGCATTTATTAGAGAGACCTCTAACTGATTTTTGGTGCATTCGACTATGTTAGTATGCCAATAAACAAAAACTGGCAAAAGTGCCTTTTGTGGTGCTCTCAATACAAACCTTGAACTAAATGACAAAGGAAATTATTAAAATTATGCTACTTTAGACCTGAAAACTATCACATAGGAAGGTGGGTTTGAACAAATTTACTGAGTGGTTAAACAAAAAGTCTTGGGTTTAATTTTTAAAGTCTGCAGATAGACATACCCATCCTGTTACCTTCCCGATCTTTTTGCTTGTCATCTCTTTCATCAGAATTGTCATCTCCATCATCATCATCTTCATCATCACTATATTGACCAAGGGCATTGACCAACTCAACAAATATTTCATCATTGATAAATCCACATTCTGAAATCCAACAAAATTGGGAGTGAATAAAAAAGCACAAGGTATATATGAAATAGTTTTAATCCTTCCTACACTTTAATTAAATTAGGGCAAATGCTGTCATTTATGAAAAGCAATTTTGTAGTTTTCCTCTCTTAAATTGCAGTGTATGAACCAAGACAAGTTAAAAATGCTCATTATTCATTTCTTAGACTGACAGCTGGGAAAGGAAGAAGAAAAATTTCAACAATTTTTTTCCCAACTCCCTGTGCTGCATACCAGTATTCATATATAAATCTCTCTTCCTTGTAAGATAAAAAGTACTACCAGCTAGATTATTAAAGAGATTTTATGCCAGAATCCCAGTTCCAACATTGTTGGGTTAAGCCAGTCTGGAAATGCATACTAACAATCTATAAACTAAACCTTAGACAGCTACGGAATCTCCTGAGATATTTATAGTTGGTAGTTCCTCAGCATCCACTTCCCAAAATAGACCACCCCCTCTGGCTGGGGGATAAAGAAAAAATACAGTTATATACAAAATGTTCAAGAGAAAACTGAAAGATACAATGCTGCATATATCTATTTGTTAGACTATATTCTGCTGTGACATTCAGATGGTAGAACAGATTAAACAATAAGGCATTTCTGCACAAAGGAAAAATCATAGTTAGTGCTGACAGAGACTATTTTTCAAAAGACAAAAAATAACCATGAACTGTGTGGGAACTGTAGTGCTTATCACTGTCCTTTTGAACCTGGACTGGGCTTAGATAGATTCTGTCAAAATAACTTGACAGAAAATAATACTTTTTTACTATGTAGACAATGAAAACATTACTCTGATGTTTTAAGCAGATTCTTAATATACACACACAGGTTAGTACAAATTATCTCCCAAAAGCGCAATTACAGAGCTAGTTTAGGATTCTGACTCTTACATGGGAATGCCTCTGGATTACAGATTCCCACAGTATTTACATTGAATTACAGTCACACAATACTATTTATTGGGAGACTAAAAAAAAAGTCTTTCTACTTTTAATATATTTTATATATTATGGACAACCATAATTATAGCATTGCCATCATAAACTTGCATCTCAAGATACTCAAACAGGATTAATTTTAAAGCTAAATTCCTTTAATAATAAATTAAATCAATAATAGAAGACATTCCGTAGTAATGTCATCATTTTGACATAACCAGTTTTCTGACAGGGAAATCGAGCAATCAGTAAACATGTAAAAGTATCCAAAGGCCAAATCCCATGAAACATTCCATGCTCCTTATTAAATACAAAGGCACCAGCTATCCTAAGGACATTAACAAGTTGAGTAGTATTTATTATTGAATCACAGTCTTAACCTTCATGAATGGTACATGATGAACCCAAAAAATGTGATTCTCTTTCTCTGACACTTCAAGTGTGTCAACAGGAGTATGATTAATTTTCAGAAGCTATTCTCTGTTTGAGTGAAGGGGTGGAATGTGTAGGCAATATTTCTGTGAAGGGGGAATCACAGGAGTCATGAGAAACCTCCACAACTGTGAAGTTGAGGCTCGTATAAGCCAGTTCTGAGGGAGCACAGGGCAAGTGAAAGGTCACCACTTCAATGAGACTTCAGCAAAGTAAGAGACAGATTACACTGCAGGTAGTCCAGCTCCCACACAGGGCAACAGGTAAACTACACCCCAGAATAAATATACATAATGTACCAACAGAAGGATACAACCTTGCTCTATACACTGACGTACAGAGCCCTCTCTGTTTTTTTAATAGCTAGCAAGTTCCTTAAAGAAAGGAAGGAAAAAAAAACCCCACAAACCTACAAGAGGTTATTGTGTTGAATCACATTTGCAAATGTTGTCATTATCAGAGTTTTGCATAATCTCCTGCCACTTTCTGCTAGGCAGGACACATACACACATTACAATATCATCCAAAACTCTGAGCACAGAATTGAATACCAAGAGTCACTGTATGGTATAGGGAAAAAGCTAATGTGCTCAATTTCTCTATACTACTGCTTTAAAACTTTGCAGCCTTATGAAAATGCAGAACAATACATTTAAATAATGAAGCCTGTTATACCCAATGTTTACACAATAGAGAGATTGCAGAGATACTACTGTAACAATCACACATCATTAAGCAACACTACAACAATAATTGATATAGGAAGAAGTGATTAGTATACCTGAGTGTTTGGGCTCACCTCTGTCTCCATGCACTTTCCCATCATAGTTCTTGATCAGTTCTTCAATAAAGGTACCATCCTGGTCAAGCACTTCATCTCCCATATACGGAATGTTATGTAAAACAGTTTCATCCTCTACCTAGGAACAACAGAGATAATCAATTTTAAACTGTGTTGTCAAGTGACCATTTCTGCATTGAGTTTATCTACAGGAGTCTTTCTATAACTGTAAATTGACTAGCTTCATTGCTTTAGCACATTTATCAGTAACTAGAAAATAATACAAAACCCTCAATGACTTTCAACAACTTTTTGCATTCTGGTGGCTGGCTCAAAATACTAACACTAGCTCCTAATCGTAAGGTTAGCAGAGAGTTTCCACAAAGTTTCTAATAGGGAAACCCATTAAGTTACCTGGCTTTGGGAAGCTTGCATTTGGTAAATTCATTCACCCTCCCTTGGTTCTCTCCTGCAGTAATATAGGAAACTACAATGGGAACTACCCATTGTTTGCCGAAATAAGAAAATACGCTACAAAAAGATTCTAAATTAAAGTCGTCTAAAGAGCAGAGAAACTTGTCTGACAATTTAATCTGAGCTCCACTGTCCCTTTTTTTTTTTACTGCATATAGAGTGAATGCATTAATACTCCCATGTTTTATCAGTAGAATTCACGGAGCCTGATACTCAGCTGTGTCTTCCAATACTACAAAAGAACCCTCTATTGTTAAGAAAATAGACTTCCCTGCTGATCATGATTCTGCAGCAGTCCAAAATATCCAAACACTGATGAATTGCAAGCAAGGAGAAAAATGTGTGGAAGAACTCTGTACGTACACTGATTTAAAAAATGTTGTTTAAACCACTTTGTGACAACTTTTATCAAAATAACCAGTCAGTAAATGTGGTCATATACAAAATGATCCGACAAAGATTTGCAGTAAACTATGCTTTTCAAAAAGTCAAACACCTACATCAGAAATCTAATATTTTGGCTTCTGCATACAGTGAAGCTAATCTGAACAAAAGGGTATACTCAGATATGAGAATGACCATTATGTGGGGAGACTACTTCAGGATAAAGTTCCCTTTATTCCACAAGAATTACTATTCTGCTACAGATATGTTGGTTGGCTGTCTTACATAAAGCATTCATATCCCTCAGAAAACATTTCTCACTACCCTCATTAAATACTTTCAAATAAAACTACATTTGCTAACGACCACTCAAGACAATAGGTCACCTGAATTAAATAAACTTTACAGCAAGATTTTAAAGATACTTAGGTAGAGATGCTTAGGTATTGAGGACAGAGGTTCCATTTGCAAAGTTATCTTTTTATTTATTTTATTAGGGGGAGCTTATTTCTGATTACTACTACCGTATTACCAATACCTGAAGTAGGGAGGGTAATTGGCAATAGATTTTTGTCGGCATACTTGTAAAATTAACACCCCCTTTTCTCCACACCTTTCTCCTCCTACACTTGTTTGAACTTACCATAAAATTCTGTTGAAGGGGAGACCAAGAATACATTATAGGCACAGAAGCAACAGCATTGAGAGTCTTCAGTGGGATGACTTGTTTTGGAAAATCAATGTCACTGGTAACAGAGCACTGAAATAAGAAGTTGAAGATACACTTACATAGCAACGTCAGAACAAAAAACAAAAATAAATCACAGAACACTCTACAATGTACAAAATTCAAAGAGTTTCTCAAAATTAGCCATAGCAACCTTTGAAAAATGCATCAGTTTTTTAAGGCATAATAGGAAAAATAGTTTTAGCAAGAAAAGGACATTAAGAATTATTTGTATGTCAATACCTTTGCTAACAGAACATAATGGGGTTTTTCCACTTACTAACACAGCCACTTAATAGTATTTTACTCAGACTATTCAACCTACGATACAAATTAGGTTTGGTATCTCAAAACAGATTTAGTACCTGTTGCTGCTGCTACACTGATGTTAGTGTATTTACTCAGACCATCTGAGAGACAAGTGAATTCCCCTGGCTTCAGGTCAATACACTGCAGAAATCATGTATTATATATTTTATAAAAATAAATAAAATTTTACTGCAATGCCAGCAACACACCTTATATAAATAAAACCTTCATATGTCTTTTTAATTCCTGCCTTGTTTCCCAATTATTGTCTGTTTATCCTACCCTCAAGCTTTTTATTATGCTCACTGCTTGCAAAGGAAAAATGAAAATTAACTCTTAATATGTAACTCTGGATACATCAGTGAATTTTTCAGCTACAGGACTTCTTTTTTGGATATTCAGAGATTTATGTAGCCTCCAAAGGATAAACAATCCATAGAAATACAGACAACAATTAGGTTACTCTTGCATCTAATAATCAACAGTTAACAAACATGGATCAACTTTTCTCAAATACTTGGATTGCAGTATGAAGAACTCTGGGAAAAAAGTTACAAGCAAAAGCAGACAGGAACATACAAAGCTAGGGGAAGTACAACAGTGAAGATTTGGAGGTAAGTAAAACAAAGTTTAGAACAGCTATCATAGCTACCTGAAAGGAAAAAAGGAAGTGGAGACAAAAGATCTTTCTCCTTTCCAGAAGGGAAAGATGAACAGAGCTTCACATTTCTAAAGAAATACACAAAGTAACGTAACAAACAATATACAGAGACAGTACCCCGGCAGAATGACACAAGCCAGATTTATTTATTTTCTTTTTAATCTGCAGCAAATGAAATTAGATTTCTGCTGTGTATATTAATAGTCTAGACACCGTCCTATGCTAATGCTTCATTCCCATTTCAGGTTAATGTTTAATTTTCTAGCTAGCAGCCATCTAGCATATTTTTCATATATTTTTAAAGAAAAATATGAAAGTAAAAGAATTAACTACTTTTATCTTTGGAACTAGAAGTCTCAGGTTGACAAGTGGGCTATGCCAAAGTGACACAGTGTTTGGTACTAAGCCTCAGTTGTGCTGCTCTGTTATTCTGTATGGAACTCAGGTTAATGTCTGGTAGGCCTGCACAGGCCATTTAATGGGCTTGTTGATGCTGACTGTCACCAGCAATGCCCTGCATTCTTCACCAAACACAGGAAGGCTCTCACACAGCCTTTCTATTTCTAATCAGTGTCTTACGCAGCTCTGAAGAAATTCAGCATATTGAGGAAAGAAGATTTTAAAGTAATCTTTTAAAGTCCCCACCATTTTTTCATCTCACTTCTCTCACTATAAATTATGGCAACCTTAAATCAAGCATTAGAGTTCTGATTCATGAAACAGAAACTGGATTGAATGTAGTAATTAGTGTGCTCTATCAATACAGGCAGGAAATTAACATAAAGAATAGTGAACACCACACTTGAAAGCAAAAAAAAAAAAGAGGAACAATCTTCTACTAACAAAAAAATGTGAAAATTGGATGTGTACCTGTGTCAATTATTATCAGCTCTGATCCCACACAATAGCTATAGAGCTATAATTGCATATTCAAGAACATTTAAAAGAGAACACCCGAAGGTCCTCACCTCCTTGCACTTGAATGTGCATGCACACAAATGCACCTCCATGACACACTCCCACTCCCCAGCTCTCCACTAAAATTTCAGAAAAAGAAACTGCAAATCTCTTAGGAGATAAAGTACTTCGGGTTTAATTTTTTTAACCTATTCACAGTAAAGTCTTTTCATTCCCACCCTACTGAAAAGAGTTAGCTTTTCAGATTATTACAGAAAAAACATCTTCAAACTTGTTAAGTGTGAAGAAGTGCCTAAAGAGCCACTGAGAAAGAAGGTAAATTAAGATGGGATGAATATAAAAGGCTGGAATGGGTTTAAATCACTGTTGAAGCTACCATGACACAGGACACAATCTGAGTTACATGCTCTAGGATGACCCTGCTCAAGAAGGAAAGTTGCACTAGATGACATCCAGTGGCCCCTTCCAGCCTTACCAATTCTGTGGAAACCAGTTTAGGTGCTCAAATTATGCCACAACTATGGAAGTGTTTTTCACAAATTTAGCATCCAGTCTGCTTGTGCAACACAAGGATTCATTAAACTAACGAACTCCCATTAGGAGGAGGTGTTTAAATAACTTGAATTAACACACAGAAGACTTTGTCAGGTGGGTATGTTCAAAGCTATGTTCACAGCTTTCATGTGCTTTAACTCAGGAAGAACCAAAGTAGCCACTCATCTGTATGACTGGGGGCAACTCCAACAGGTGCAAGAGTAAACTTCCAGTACCACAGAGACAGAACAGTTTGATTAAAGGATGCTAAGGTATGATCCAAGCATTATCAGAAATAAAGAAGTTTCATTTTTGTGTGTCATTCAAAGCAAGGTAGCCTGCTACATATTTATTGCTTTACAGAAGTCATATGATCAAAGCACATAATAAATAAATTCTTCAAGACACTCATACAAAACACATTGAGCTGCCAAGTCACATCATGCTGAAAAAAAATATAAAGAACAGCCAATTTTTCAGTAATAAAACAAAAACGTGCTAACAACCTTGTAAGTGGAATTACCACAACACATGTTAACCAACCTCCCTGGTCCCGCGCAATGAGCTCACAGAAGTCATGATGTGAACAGGCTGTATCCTACGTTGTTTCCATTCTTGATTTAAGATTTCAGTTCTTTCCAGTATCTTCTGACGATTAGAGTTAAACATACTCTAAAAATTAACCATAATATTATAAATAAATGAAAGACTCTAAATTCATCTGTTAGCATCTTAAGGCATAACATTTAACCAGACATAACAAAAAAAAAGTGGTCAAAACTCAAATATACGAATTTAGTTTCAGTATCAGTGAGGTTCAATATAGTTCATTATCCCTTTCTTGAATTCATACCATGTTCTCATATTTAGAGAGTCACATATTTAGCATAGATCTAAATTCTAAATGGAATTTGGAAGAGTATGCAGCTAAAGAAGTTGCCATATTAGCTCTCCACAACCTCCTCTGATACTTTACCCAATCACATAGAAATGTATCATACCTGTTTATAAGACCACAGAGTTAAGACAAGTTCTCAGTAGGATGACAAAGTATTCAATGAAACTGTTATAGCAAGTGTTAACTGTAGGACATACACTTCAGAAAATAATCAATACCTGTAAAATTTTATAAGCAATAGAACCAAAAGATAAAGTACCTTTACTTCATCAGCACGTCGGAACCTCTTGAGCTGCCTCAGTCTCATATACTCTGATTTTACACGTTTTCTCCAACAAATTGGTCCCTTCTCAGATTTTTTTCCGGTTTGACCCATGATTATCCTACAAGAGACAACGTCATGTTTGTGTTACCAAATCTGACCACTGCTTACAGAAGAAGTTAGATAGGAAAACAACATTCCTTTAATAGCTTTCATATCCAATTCCTTTAATTCCTTAAATCACACACTTGCAATAACATCCCAATCAGACAAAAAAAAAAAAAAAAGGAAAATACATTTAAGTAAAAGGCACTGGAAAACAATAATTTTAATTGCCGATCAGTGGACCCTTCACATTTGCACTTCTAATGCTTCTATACAAAAAGGTATATGAAGGATTTAAAGGGGTGAAGAGGAACAAATCAAGATTCCCACTACAAAGACAGACACTGGAATCCTTGCAAGTAGCCTTGCAAATTAACTTCTGGAGAACCACATTCACAGCAAACAAACCTTTTCCTCCTCACAGGTAGGGTCCCCTTCACTGAGACACCAACTCCTACATCAGAATTCTGGAGCTGACCTCAAAGGCAAAGAGGTACTCCAAGGAGCACCTAGTCCTCCCACCCAGCCACTCAGGTGTGAAATAAGTGCAGAAATTCAGACAATGAGTTTTGAAAGAGCCAGAATAAGAAACTTTGCTCTTTTCTATAAGTATTCTATAAGACGACAAACTGCCCGCTGATTCCACTTTACTAATCACCCTCCTAGTGCCAAGTGGTTCATTTTTACATTACAGGACTGTTGGCAATGAAGTTGTATTTTTATGTTATAATCCAAATGCCTTGCTAGAATATGCCAATCTGCTCCGTATTTTTCGAAATCAAGGACCGTATGCTACAGCTATGCTGGCAATGACTATTTTGACAGCATCCTGAAACTAAACCACTACATCAAAGACTGGCTTCTTCTCAAGAGCTGCATTGTAAAACCTACAGTATTTCACTGAATAGCTCAAAATATCGTTCACGTGGACTGAAAGGCTGAAACATCCAGGTGCCCAAGACTAATTCATCTCAAACAAGCATAATCAGTTTGAGCAGAAACAATTCCAGCCCTTCTCATTATCAAGCCAGGTCAACAAGAATAGAGGTGTCATCTTTGGGCTCAAATCCAATGCCAAGTACTACCTTCACTGCCCCACACTACAGCTCCCCTGACAGTCACAAGCACAGCTTTATCCAAATTACTGGAAGCTTACTGCTCTATTTTCAGCAGTTCTGCACAGGTCATATTTGAGTTCTATCAGACTTTATGATTACGGTGAGAGGGAGAAATCAATACAGTACCTGTTTATTCTCAAGACTATGCATTCATTTACGGTGAACAAAAAGGTAGTAAGTCTATAAGAGCCTAAACCCATTTTCATGCAAGACTTAATAAGATTTAATAATAATAATATTTTGCAAGGAAAAAAAATGTTGGGGTTTTATATTTAGAATGAAAAAATAATCCACATACAAATAGCATAACTGCCAACTCAAATCATGGGAAATATCATTTGAGGAAAAAAGACATGGGATACAAATAACCACATAATACACCTGACTAGACAAAGGGGGAGGACACAAAACCACCATGGGGAGGTAAATCTAGAACAAAGCATCAAACACAGTTAGCTTGCTTCCATGCACAAGACACCGAGTAAAATCCACCTGTATCTTGTTCACCACAACATCAGGGGTTATAAAAGATAAAAAATAAAACTATATTTAAAAAAATAATCCTGGACCATTCATGTTAGAACACAGACAAGACAATCAGTGATACAAAGTGCATTATGATACTGATAAAAGAGCAGCATAAAAGCATTATGAAGTATAGAAAACACACTGTATCATATGCTAAACTAAGCAAAGTAAAAATACTGTTAAACAACCCATTAACTGGAAATAATTAGACACAGAATAAGTACCATTAAGTAACAGGTAATCTCAATTTGTAAGCAATACAGAACATCAAAATTGCTTCTGTTATGATTCTGCCAAAAGACATGGAAAAAGTATCAATGAACTCAAAAGCTAAATGAAAGCTCAGCTGACAATACTGAAGTGACATAGCCCATAAAACTGAAACACAGATTACATTTACTTACACTAGTACTGCCTCAACCACAGCCCTTCTTATTCTAGTTTCCTGGATAATAACAAATGACTCTGTCTTAAAAAAAGCTTTAACTGAAATTAAAATGCCAGATAAGCCCTGCTCATCAGAAGCAGATCTATATAGAAATCACAAATAATTGGATTAACAACAACAACAAAACAAGCAGACAAACCCAACAGAATTTCCATCTTTCTTTCACTCAACTTAAATACAGTCCCAAGAAGGCTCCACAAGCAAGGACTTAAGACCTTGAGAGAAATACATCCCCATTAAAAAAAATACAATCTATTAAATTTTCCAGTAATGAACATCAATGTCACCTGTTGTATTAAAATGGTATCAAAATAATATTTCATAAGATTAGTACTTCCTTTTAAAACAGCATAACGTACACACACTCAGGTTATTCATCTGAAAACAAACTTGACTTACAAGAACACTCCCCTCTTGCACTCGTTTCAAGTTGCTATCTGGGGTTCAGCATAGACAATTTAATGGTCAAGGCACCAAATAACACATGATAGAAAATGAAAAAAAAAAATGCACTGTTGCTTATGTCAAGTCATGGCAAGAAAAAGTTCTACAAAAGCCATAGTGTTAAAGTGCAACAGTCAGTGGGATATAGATCATACATTAATGTGTATAAACCAATTAGAAACTTGCATCTTAAATAGCAAGTCCATATTAAGAGAAAAAGCACTTAGTGGAAAGGAAGGATATGCACAGATAAAGCACAGAAAAATTACATCTAAGAAAAAAAAGTGTTCTGGATGCATGTTTGTAAAAAATTTTCAAGGATTGTCAGAATTAATATATTACTGGTCTCTGAGCAGCAGAGCTAAGTGAATCATGCTTGTATGTTTTTGGGCAGTTTAACACAAGCAAAGTAGAATTACTGTGTCGTTAACACGAGTACTGTGGTAGGAGACAATTGGTTTTGTGTCCCAAATCTCAGAAGAAAGCACAGAATAAAAATAAACCAAGGAGGGGGGCAGGGCAGGAAGTGCATATTCAGAGAGTTAATTCTCATACTGCAATTGATCTATCATCTTCATGTTAGGACTACAGACAAATCCCACTATTGATTTCTCATGTCAGTTCAAAGGTTATCCCCAAAACTATAAATTTAAGAAGCTAGACCTGATAAACTGAGATAAGAAGTTTCCAGGCATGGACAGCCAGTGTTGGGGAGAAAACGAGACAGAACTATGAAAATAGGGTGCTGGACACTACTCCCATCCCTGAAAGCAAAAGTAATTTGGAGAGTTAAAATACTTCAAGGAAACATCAACATAAACTCGATGTTCAGGGTTGTAAATGCTGTCTCAAGCCTACTAATGGTCTACTTGCCTGCTACCTGTGTGTAAGACAAACATCTCCCAAATCACTTTCTTGTGCACAGTAACAGCAGAACTGGTGAAAGTTCTCTGAACAGTAACAGACCACACAGTTCCGTCTTTGCTAGATAAGACAAAAAACCTGCACAATTTCTTTAAACTACATTGTACAGGAATCACAGCTAGGACTGCAGAGCAGAGAGGCTAGTGAATGTTAAGATCAATTTGTCAAAAATAGTCAACTCTTCATATAAAGTTTCCATATAAAGTTTCAGATTATTCCCTACAGCAGCCGAAGTGGCACAAGCTAAATCCCATCAGTCTGAGAATAGTTAAGCCTGTCTTAAAACAGCACAGTTTGAAACCGTTTCCATTTAATAAATAAAACATGATATTGATTGTCTAAGCTTAATAGTCTGATTCCGAGGGCCCCTAGGCCTTGTCCCTCTTCTCCATCCCCATTTCCCCTTCTGAATCCCGCTAGTTGTATTGTTTTAAATTCTTATTCTTTCCCAATTTTTTAATCCTTTTGTTTAAAATGGTCCAGAGAAACCATTTAACTGCCAAAGAGCCAAGTTCTGAGAAGTTCTATCCAAAAAAAGGAAAGGAAAAAAAAAAACAAAACAAAACATGTAGCAGCCAACTCAGTTATTTCTGGGCAGAAGAGATACAAAGAAAGCAAGCCTAGCTCCAAAGCAGTGATACTGTTTCTAGAGAAAGCTCTTCTCCCAAAGTGCACTAGAACTTCCCATGGAAAACCTCAGCTCACCAGAACAAATCTCACCCGGCACCAGAGTAAGGAAGGAAACCTCGCCATAGCTCCCTGCACCTCTTTGCAGAAGAGGGAACACTGGGGACTGTCTCATTCCACACTGGGCAATCACCCCAATTCCACGGCAAAAAAAAGGGATAATTATACTAACCAGAGGACCAATATTATTCCAGCCCCCTCACCAAGTACAAGAAAAATAACAAAACTAACCCCTCTTAATGAGAACAGTAAGGGGGTGTTAGGAATGAGATGTACTAAAGCCACCTAAACACCAATTTAAAAGAAAAACCTACAAGAAAAGAGAAACAAAAACATAGCTATTCTTTTCAGTTTCTACTCATACTTGCATAGCTGGAAATGAAAAACAAAAAATAAGGCAGTGTCCTAACATTTGTTTTTTAAAGAAACTCTGCTGGGCATCTCATAATTCTGTACAAGACCTATAATATTTACAGTAAGTTTTTAAGAAAATTCATGCCTATAAGCTTAAATCAGGCAACATTTACTTTCAGCAGACAAAGTGTGTACAATACATCTAGGGTTCACAATGAGATGAAGTGCAGAACAATTTCAGCTCAAATTGCTCCTGTTTTGCCTAAAGAACATAGAAATAGCCTTATTTAAAGACAACGTCCTATTTTTCTTTGATCATTTTGGCAATATCCATCAGTGACAGACAAGTAAATAGATAATTCTCTAAATTAGGCAGCCCATTCAAACAGTCATACGGCTGTCAAAAACTATATTTAAGCTCCTCTGGCTACCATGCCAAATTTCAGGAAAAAAGATAAATTAATGAAAATTTTCAGCTGAGAAGCATGAGAGAACAAATGTGGGGGCCTTCCCTTTTGAAAGAACATCATTAGTTTGTAATTGTGCTTAATATTACACAATATTTTAAACCGTATTAATATTACACTATCTTCCCAGTACTCAGGATTCCTATTTAGAGATATTTATGAATTCAAACATTTTTTACAGTATAGTCTAATTTACAAGTTCTTTTTTTGTGAATTAATCTACACTTATAAGGTTATTCACATACTTTAAATATATGCTAATATAATACAGCATAATACTTCACTCTTAACCACCAGCTTCAGTGCAGGGGATGGGGGGCACAGTGAGGTTGGAGGAGAATATAAAACCCAGTGGAGAAACTGCATCCAAAATCTGATGCAAATAGAATAATGAAATAAGAAATCATGGTTTTTTTGATACCTAATGTAATGGGAGAGTAATGAAGGTATAAAATACTTCAGATGGGGCCTGGGCAGGCAGGGGAGAAGTACTGCTTCTACCTGCACACAGCCAAATGCTTTCACTCGTGCTTCTCAGAAGCTGAAGGTCCAAAGGAATGCATTTGACTGCAGGACCCTGCTCAGTGGACGATACCACAGTGCTGCTTGATCTCCCTTCCAGCTTATCTTCAGCATGGCCACAGCCCTGCCTACAGCAACCTACTGCCACTGACTGCAAAGCTCAAAGCCTGCAGCAGCTTCAGGAGCTCTCATTTCCAATACTACACGATCACTAATTTAGAGTCCATACTACATCATGAAGGTACCCATCAAAGTAACTTCCTCAGCAGCAATGGCTCCTTATCCCCCCCCCCGCCCCCTTCCCAGCTCTATTTTCACCCCAGTAGAGCTCATTAACTGGATTCAACTGAACAATGATAAATAAAAACTCACGATTGTAATTGTTTTCAGAAACACAGAAGAGTTTCACGACCCCAACCACAGCTGTGGCTCCCTCTGCACAACTATAAAGCAGGAATAATTTTATAGAAAATCAGGCCAACACTAGAGAAAAACTAGTGCAGGCAGTGAAACCACAAACTGGCACTGGTTTCATGCATCAGTTTGCTCTGGAGGGGCAGGCATGCTCTTCAGCTATAAGCTGTTATCAGATCCAGACAGCATGCAAGTCTTTCAGCCTGAGCTTATGCAATCTTACTAATGGACAAATTATTATATAATAAACCCTACCTGAAGTCAACACAGAACTCCTTCAAGCATCTACAGATCTTAAAGAGAAAAAAAAACAAACCAAAGAAAACCAACCACACCCTACCACATTTTTTCATAAACAAAAAAATTTCTTGGGCAGTAGAATTTAGGACAACTTTGACATTCAACCCAAAAATACAGAATTTTAGCAACTGAAGGGATTAGCAACATTTTTCCACAAGTGTGCAAAAGAAATTCAGTACTTGCTAGAAAACAGAAAGTCTTACTATAAGCACCCGAAAAAAACCAACAAAACAATAAAACACATACATATTCCCAAATTTCAAAAAAAACTAACTTGAAAATTAATTATAAATTAATGCTTCAATCTACCAGCTCTGTCGTTTACATTCATACCAAACTTTTGTTAATAGCACTGAGAGATTCAGAGAAAAAAAGATATGGTCAAACCCCAATATTCTTCTTTTGGATTAAGTAAGAAAGATTGTTCACTGCTGTGATTTCAGAGCTGCTAAGTCTTTCCACAAAGTTATGCAAGCTTTAGGCGTGAGGGGGAAAAAATGACACTCACAGAATCTCAAAGAGCTTTTTACCTGTGCTATTATAGCAAACACACAAAAAGATATGAGAAGAAGTTTTAGCCACTCTGGTTTCTCAATTTCCTAATGCAAAACGAAACATGGTTTTCCTTCAAACTTATCTGTGTAAAATACCACATTATCATTTCCATGGGAAGAAAAATATTCCCAAGGCCACTTTCAACTTGGGTATTTCAGATGCCAAACTAGACCAAGTAAAAAAATTTCTATCTCTGAAATACAACATAGGAAAGATTAATATAGTTTATTAATAATATTTCACTACAAAAACAACTATAGCACATTTAATCTTTTACAGAAATAATCAGATAAATAGATGGGAGTAAACTGCAGTGTGTTTCTACTATCTTATATTATAGAAATGTGGTATTTTAAGTTTGTAGTACAGTTCAAACTGTTTTTAAACAAGAAATACCTAAAGTTACTTATATATGTTTAAAAATTACATCATGTTGTTATTCCATATGCTGAATTACTGCCTCATTAAAGGCAGTTTAAATTTTGAGAAAGAACTTACATCAAATGCTTTCATCAGTTCAACTATGTTCTTCAAATACTATTTGGCGTCAGTTTGACCTGGAAAAGACATTATCTGTCCACTATAACAGTGGTCACTCACTTGCACTTCTACACAGCCTTCTCTACTGTGAGTGCTTAAGTGCTTATGATTCTGTAATCAAACCAGGTCAGGATGACAAAAAAAATCTGTCTGAACAGCCCAGAAAATGAACATACTTGGTTTTAAAATACATTTTTTTTCAACAAAATCAGCTCCACAGGCCAATTTGTTCAGCAGCCATGAATTTACTCAAGTTTGCTCAAGACATAAATACTTGAATCCACACAAAGGACAGAGGGGTGACATTGGGGCAGAAACAAGAGGCAAAGAACTAAAACTAGAGAGGACAATAGTTCAGTCTCCAACAGAAGTGTCAAACCATCCTGTCCTTCTGATACTCAGTTTTACTGGCACAAAAAAATTATTTTTTAAAAACAGAAATGAGAAACATTTACTCAGTTATGCCTGCTGTGCCACTCTTTGGGCAGACAAAGGCCAGCAGCTTGTATTTGCCTACAAAGGCTTAACCAGTACTAGGTTCTCTTTGGAAATATCTATAAGAAAATATCTAAAAGCAGATAACTCCAAATAATTCATCTGTCCTTCCTCACTCTGACAGGCATCAGTGGTTGTGGATGATGTAGGTTAACAAAACACTCATGATCAGCTCTGACAAGATTACATGTTCTGCAACAATGTTTTTGATCAAGAGATAGAAACTTTTACAAGCTATTATCAAAGACAAAACTATTAACTTTAACCAATCTGATGGAAGGAGGAGAATCATCAACAGCCTCCGGTGTACCAATGCCAACCCCAAACTGAGCAGCAATGACTGTGTGTGAAAATTCAGAATATTTCCTCTTTTTCCTCCTCAAATTAGCAGAAGACCCCTGGCTTGCAAGTAGAATTAAAAACCTATTCTGCACTGTGGGTAACAACCACATCCAAAACATTTTCGTGTTAGCTCTAACACCAACAGAGACTGATGGTGGCTATAGGCTTTCCAGGTAATATGGTAGCTCCAAAAGCAGAAGGTCTGCTGCTATAAATAGGCATGCTTTTATTATGAGCAGTCTCATTACAAGTAAGCTCCTATTATTGTGGCAGCTATTTATTTGCAATTATTTTTTGTGACACTAAAATATATTTCAATTAGTAGAGAATCCCTTTTACACTAACCTGTCACTACAATATTCTGGGGTTGTTGATGTACCAACAACCTGAAGATTTTGCCTCTACTGGAACTGGTGTTAAACCCAAGGTCAGTGTACTTTCTCCTCCCTGATGTAATCAATGGTTACTAGCTTATTAGAAATTACCTAACAGAATTTCACTTTGAAGAACAACATTTCAACCACAACTAAAGAGCACATTCACATACCTGTTTTGCTTTTTGATGACAAATACATCCTAGTGTACTTCTCAACTAGAACTGGGAAAGGAACAGGATCTTAAAATGGCACTCATTTCCTCTCTTCGTTGTCTGCCTACACTTCTTTAGCATCTCAGACAGACTTTATATAGCAAATATAGTAAGTTTGATTGTCCTGAACAATTACTTCAAACTATATCTCTTCTGCTCTCAAAAGAAGCGGAATTTTCTAACTGGACCAAAGCTGTTCATGTTGGCATGATAAATATCCAAGCTGGCAAGAAAGAAGCAGAACCATGAAACCAGAGTCAAGGGAAAGCAGAAAAAAAAACCTTTCCTCTTCAATGCAAGCAAACCACTACAACATATAATCCACTTGCTTTAGAGCAGAACATTATCTGCCACATCAAGTAAAACATATCATTCATTCTGCATTATTTGTTCTTTTGAGCACTTTGCACAATCAATGCAGTTAATGTGTTAACTACTTCTGCAGGAATAGCTTTAAAGAAGCTCTTTCCTGCTATCTCTTGATCAACTAAAGATTGCTCTGAAAAGATGCAGTCAGTGGCAAACAATAGCAACAAACTTGTCTGCATTACTTGCCAGTGCAAGACAAATGAAAAGCTGGTTTAGGTTCCTTCAATTTGTTCTGCCTTATACATCCCACATCCCACTACAGCCACTCAATGAGTATTAGCACATGTCAAAGGCTTCAAGGTACGTTCTATTTCTTCTTAACAATATTCTTTTAGAATACCACATGTAAGCTCCCCAAACTCCTGAACACACTCTTAAGAATGTGTCATACTTTTGTCTGCTTCTGGGCCTCAACAAAACAGGACAAGTCACTCTGAGAATTTCAACCACTACTTAATGGAACTGACTCCCTGAATAGCCTGCTTTCCTACACAAATAGGAGCTAACCCAAACAATCACAGAATTTGAGCACTGTTCTAGCTCTTCTACTGAAACATGCTAATCTATGCTAAAAGGAAAATACAAGAGGCAACAGACAAGACTCAGCAAGGAATTTAATTTCATTTTATTGGAAGAAAATTCTTCCCAGTGAGTATGGTCCAGCATAGGAACGCATTAAGCAGAGGTGTTAGAATCTCCACTCTTGAAAACATTTTAAAAGTGATCTGGAAAACGTGATTTCAGTGTTGGCCTAACCCAAGTAGGAGACTGGAGCAGTTGACTTCTAAAACTATTCTACAAGTCAACAAAACTCTCAGCTGGGCCCACCACCTCAAAACCAAGGACCACACTATTTCTAAAGCTCATGCTAGGGAATTTGTTTGCCTTTTAAATTTCAGTTAATATTCAAAAGATGAAAACAATCAGCACTAACACTCTTAGCATTTCAATCTTCTATAGACACAATGTAGAAAAATACTATCATTAAAGGAAAAATAATTTGTGAATTAAAATGCTTAAGAGCTTAATCAGACAAACTTATCAGTTTGGTGTGCAATCACTGAATCTTATTATCAGTAGAAACATTAGTCTCCTTTAACAACTCTTATCAACTAGCTAGATCACACACTCCTTCCCACTACTATTCCATGTGTTGGTTCATTTGAAAGATGCCTTGTCTAGTTAACAGTACAGTTGGAACCTTCAGCTCTCTCTCTTAGAAACTCTAATTTAAAAAGACAGATTGGAAAGCTCTTCGCTAATTAAGAAAACAGTCTAACTAGAATGCTTAAACTGAACATTATATTTAAAATAAAGAAGAGACCACATATTAGGGCTGTTATTTTCAAATTAGTTGTCTTCTTACCCTAATGGGGTTCTGCTTCTCTTATAGCCCAACCTTTGTGCCTTTGAGTGTCACTCTTTTCAGACCTTTTACTTTCTGTCATTTAAGTGACTACAGCCTTGGCTTGCACTTTGCATACTGAAGATCAGAAGCCTGATCTCTATCCAGGAACATTAAACAGTTGGCTGTCTTCTGGTTTGGGGTTTGTTTTGGCTTTTCCCCCCTTCTTTTTATTTTTTATTTTTGAACTTAAACATATTCTAGAAGAAAACACTAAGTGAGTCAAGTGGCGCACATGTTCACAATAAGCAACTATTCTATGATTTGCTTCCCCAAAACTTGGAAGATGCACCACCACAATTACTTCTTCCCAAACACAGTGCATTTTTGGGCGTTGTTACTACCCCAATAGCTTTCTAAGTTAATAGCCCCCAATTCAGACTTTAAGATACTCAAGACTAATGATGCTTTCCTGCATCTTTTGAGTAAGAATTTCAGCTAATTTCAAAACACCCTTAAAGAAAAACAAAATCCCCATTTTGTGGCAATTTCACAACTGGTCATGAACTGCTGCCTTGATCTATCATATACAAAATTACTATGCACAGCCTTTTCCTTTAAAGCTATGTATCATACAGAGTACAGTTTCTTAACATATTTAATCTAAATAAACTACTTATTCATAGTAGTATTACTATGAAGCTAACTGTAATGACTATGTTTTTATTTACAGTATTATTCCCCAAACCAAAACTAGTTACTACTGGAGGAGTTATTAAATTATTATAATACAGGCAGTACCTTGAATGTCACCTAAGGAGTGTGTCAGAATTTCCTTTAAATGGCTGATTTTTAGCTTTCCTGTGGTAATAAGGCTGATGAACCCTTCTGCATAAATCTTCTACAGGAACTTCTGATGCAAACATAAACCAAATCTGACATGGTTTACTGCCCACGAAGTTACATATATGTTTTGCAACAATTTCATGAAGGACTACAAGTGCTCTGGCATTATGAAAAGCTTCAGCGTGAACATATATTCTATAAAAAATAAAAAACTTAAAGACTGGGGAAGTCATTAAAAAAAAATTACTGGGGAGAAATGCCACTTAGGGCTTCAGACACTGATGTGTCAACAGAGAGAAGCCCTCACCCAAGCACTGCCATTGCAGCCAACCACCATTCCAAAGAGTCACAGTCACTGCTCTCAGTTCCAGTATGCAACGTAATTACATACAGCATTTTACAGCAGCTGCAATCCTGCACTGCATGCCTAGGTGTTGCTAGGGAATACTCCTATCTTAGATATAAGGAACTCTAACCTTCGGTCCAGACGTGATGTTTCCCCTCCACGTATTTAACTCCTGACTTTGGCTTGCCTTGATCACAACAGGTACTTTCCTTCATCAATTACTGTTTCCAGCCTGTTTTTAACAGTTAATCTCTCCAAACACAGTTCCTCATTACTGCCCAAACATACCAGACAAAAACTGCATGAAGGACCAGCCAGCTTTAACTTTCAAGCACCACCTCTACTTTATGCTGGCATTGCTACAAAAAGAAGCACTTTAACTTGCACCTGTGCTATCACTTCCCTCCTGACAGCAGGAGCATTTTTGCAGCCATTGACAGAAGTAGGGAAGTTCTCTGGCTGAAAATATCTTGCTGCTTTTGACTGAAGAAAGTGAGCATCCAGTCATTCTGGCCCCACCTAAAGACACTGACCCATGGCCTTAGGCATTCAATTTTCAGCTCCTTGTGACAGTACTAAATGCCTACGTCTGCAGATCAGTTTCTGGATGTGCTCAGTTCATATCAGTTATTTTTTAAAATGCTCTCCTCACTTAGTCAGAGTACTTCAGTTTTACTCACACATGTGACAGAAGGGAAACACATCAGCTCGAGGGCTCACAGAAGTCACATTTCCTTCAATCTTGCTCCCCCATCAGATTTTTTTTATATAAATATTAGTTTGCTTCCTACAGCATTTTATTTCTTGCTTTCTCTGCTTACAGTTCATTTACATACATAGTTTAACACTATGTTGCATTAGAATCCTTCTCAGGAGTTTCTACCATTATTATATACTGACCAGGCAGATATTAAAAACTCCCATGGAAAAGGAAGAAAGGAAAGAATGAGGAATCAAGCAGCTCTTGGATATTACATAGAAAGAAATGGTGCTTCACTCCCTTTTGCTTCCTGGAAAAACACAAGAAATCTTAATTTATCTTCATGCTCTTTTTAAATGAGAATCTTTTCTTTTTCTGCATTAGAAAACTATCAAAGCAAAGCAACTGCCAGTATTTAACACCCCTTACTCTATCTGCTAGTATGTTAAAAACTTTGCAGCTCAGAGTTTAAGTAACTCTTGATCTTCCAGAAGCACTTCAGGAAATACAGTCAAATTAGTGTTCCTTAACATCTAAAAATAATTTTAATCCATCTGCTTCAGAAATATAAATAATAATAATAATAATAATAACTAAGAAAACCCACAGGAACTCACCTGGTCATGACAAACCCCCCAACATTTTAAAGGTTTTTGGAACTAATTATAGGTTGATTAAACATGATGTACCTGAGCAAGATCCCACAACAGCATTGTTCTAGAAATCAAGATTCTTTCAGATTTTCTATGAGACAAAGAAGGAGGGCATCAGTTTGATTACTTCCTTTTTTCCTAATAGCACACTGCCTTTGAATTTATTTTGACATTATCTCATTTTGTGGGAGTTCTTCATTTAGAACATTTACTCATCAAGAAACACTGGTATGGATGCTTCTCAGTTTCATTCTCTTCAGTACAGAAAAATAAAAACGTTATGTCTGTTTATAAGAAAACAAGATTCCAATACAAATCATTAGTTTTTCAATACATTTCCATAAACAAATACAACAGTAGAAAACAAAAAGTAACACAGCACAATTTGTTTTCAGACAGTCCTTAAAAGAAAAAGATAAACCCATACTGGAGTGTTCTGTCTATCTGTATAAGCAAGCCTGGAACTTTCAAAGCTGTTCTTCCCTTCAAAAAAAAAAAAAAATCTTTCTGTGTCCCTTCAGGATTTAGAGAAATAAAAACAGACATGAAATCATTATTGAATACCACTTAAGGAGTAAGAGTAACCAATTTAAAAGAAAAAAATTCTGAATTCCCTACATTACCACTTTCTTCCAGCACATTTCAACATTTGATACTTTTAGAAAAATATTGGTTTGGAAATAAAAATAAGAAATTAAAGTACTTGTCCACTTGGGTGGGGGGGGGAGGGGGAAGAGAGAACAGGGAACTCATAACCAAGTATTTTATATTAAGACTAAACTGAATTCGCAGTGACTGAATCTGACTGACATCTCACTTTGGGCAACAAGAGCCGAACATCATGCAGCAGGTAATGCAACTATTTGCTTTTCACTTGGATATAGGTATCTATAAATACTTCTAACATTTGCATGGATGAGTAAGATTATTTGGCTCAAAAAACAAATAAAACAATTTAAAACTCCGAGCACTACCACAGCAACAAAAACTTTCAAGCCCAAATTTGATCATACTTTTTACAAGTCAATTAATACCAACCCACGTTCCTCACAGCAAACCAGGCCTGGCTATTTGTCAGGAGAAAGCAGAGTTTTATGCATAAAACTTGAGCTTCACCTTTGGGTTGCTCAAATGAGTACCTCCAGAATTTCTCTCTTCACACTCATTCACAGACACCCAGAGGAGTCAGATGACTCCCACACACATTCCAATTAACCTCTGTTGCCTAACACCTCCATCTCTTAAAAATTTAACTTTTTGATATCCTGGATAAATCTGGCAGAAAAAGTAACACTTGCTGGGAACACTTAAGACATGTCTCCACAGGCAAAACAATTTATGATGTGCATTTGAAGAGCACAGACTATTCCATCTGAATTTGTTTTGTGGACACACCTTTTATACTCTAAAAACTAAAAGAGCCACAGGTTCTGCTGTTCAACCCATATTTGTAAAAACAGACACTCCACACAGGAAAAATCTTGATATGCAACAATTCTTGTTAAACAGTTATTTCATGCTCTTTCCCTGCTTAGGCAAATAGCCTAAACTTTGAAAGACATTACACTTCCATGTATGCAGAATTTACTGTAGAGCAGTCTGGCAAGTTTGAAGCTGAACTGGTATTTGCCATTTGCCTGAATAACTCCAAAATGAGTTTCATACGACGAAAGTAACCATACAAGTAATTTTTAAAAATTATCACTTTAAATTTCACAAAATAAGTGGGTCTAATGTATAGCATCCTTATTCTGTAAGGTATACAGCGATAAATCCACCTGCACATTATATTAGATGTTGCTTAAAAAGGAAAAAAACCCCACAGATACTTTTCCAGAAGCCTGACTTAGAACAGAAAACTAATTAGGAACAGTTTATCTTGAAAAAAACCCAAATAAAAAGCTAAAATGAAAAAGAAAACCCAACACGCAAACCCAAAAAATTCCATCACCCTTCAGAGAAAAAGAAAACTTCTCCCTTAGGCTGAGGAAGAGAACTGCAAATACTAAATAAGGTCTTGTGACTTTATGTCTCCCAGTTTCAAAGCAACCATGTACTGAACACCAGGAATGGTTAAACTGTGTTAAGAATAAAACAATATATGTTGATCTCTTCTTCCAGTAATTACTGGATTTAGCTTTGCACTAAACACATCGACAATAAACACTCACTAGAAACGTGGCACAAACTAGTGGACATACAACAGGAAGAAGTTATCACAAAGAACAGAATTTACACTCTCCTGATTGTAAACAGAATTTACACTCTCCCTACTGTAACACTAAAAAAGAGACAGTAATAATGACTTTAATCCATTTGTCATGGTACAGTTCCACGGGTAAATCAAGTATCTGTAACACACATCCATACGACTTCTGACAGAAGCAGCAAAATGAACTCCAGCTCTAGAATTTTTTATCTTATTAGTAAAAACGAAATCAGACTACACACCAAAAATATAAAGCTTGCCAGATCCACTCATGCTAAGTAACATGGAAAGGAAACCAGTACACATTAAAAAAAATTAAAATCATATATAAGTTGTAATATTTGAGTTTCCTTCCTTTCAAATACTTTGTTTCTTTAAATTACATCTGATGGCTTTGGGATTTAAACCGAACGTGCAGGCTGTGAAAAGAGAATACATGGCAGGAAAAACTGAACTAACATGTAAAAGGCAGAATGGAAAGGAGCCAGATACAACAAAAAACTGACAAGGAAAATAGGCTTGGGTCTAGATAAAAAAAACAATTTGAAAATATAAAGAAATCATACCCTTCTGTAAAGATTTATTTTCAGTTCACATCTAAAAAAGCCTAGGACGTGGATTGCAATTTGTACTACTTTGCTTGCACAATTACACATACAACGTTATTCAAGCAGGCACCATATGTATTTACAAAAAAAGAAAACTAATAGCAAATTCTGGAGTATTCTCTAATTGTGTATCAAGGAAGTCTTTATTTGCACACAGCAAGACACCAGTTTTACCTCATTTGCTAATGAAATCATATATATCCCAATTAGAAGCTTTGGAAGTACTATATCACTTTTTCAAGCAAATGACAAAACTGTGCTGATCCACTCACATCATTACACTGTTATTTTTATCCACAGCATTCAGATCACGCGCAGTATCTATCTAAATGTCCAAATGGCCTTCTTACCTTAAGAGTACTACTGATTTTACCACTAGGTAGGAAGCAGAGAATTCATTATAAATCATTCCAAGTCACAGTAGTTTTCACAAACAGAGCAGAGGCACAATAAATGAAAAATCCGATGTCCAAGCTTCATCCAGGTAGCCAAAAGCTTTCTTAAACAAGAGTGTGATCCACACTAATCTGAGGGTGAGCGTTGTTTGTTTGTATTTTTTATATTTTTTTCTGGACACAGCAGGGACACTGACAGACATTCTTTTCTCTTTCAGTATTTTTAAATTACAATCAATATACAAACCTGTCGCTAAATAACTCATTGTATGTTTAAAAATTCTTTTTCAGTACTTTTAAGATAAACTTGTCAATTTTATAAGCAAATTATAATTTTTACTACTCTTCTTAAGAGTTGCTCCTACTCAAGTTTACCAGTGTTACTTTACCTCTTAATTCAGAACCAAGTCCACAGTCTGACCCATCTTAGTGGAAATCTAGGTGTACAATTAAACTGCCTACTACTATCAGTTACAGAAAACAGCATGTTTTAGAAAACTTCCCTGTTTCTTCCGTGGAGCTTAATAAATTTTATTTTTAGTTTCACCTCATCCATAAATGGACCTACACAGCATCATCCCAAAGTCTTTGACTGATCTCTGTGAGAACAGATAGGATGCCGACTTAGTAATTCTGTACATTACCTTCTTTTTTATCTTTAGCTCAACAAAACCCTTGGGCATATACTCTGAGCTAAAAAACAAACCTAAGCATTTGACTAACTTGTAACAAGTGTTGTCATCATCCCCCTGTGAAGCAGCCCTCTCTCTTCTGCATACAATTTATACAAGATTTTGCTGGTTTGGGTACATTTCATACAAGATTTTAGTTTGCCTCACTGTTCTCCTCACTGTTTAGCTCCTTTACTAAAATTACGCCTTAAACTATACCAGTGCAGGAGTAACTCATCCATTTAAAGACTGACTTAGCCACTCCAGAACAGTTGTACAAGTCATACACATAGGTGTAAAATGTGTAGATACAGCATTTACAGATGCTGTCTTCAATCAGACACCACTCCAACGGGCCCAGCACTGCTCTCCATGGACTTCGCTGACGGAAGGAACAGAAAGCTGGAAGCAGCTTCAACATTAAAATAAACCTCCTGTTACTGTCCTACAGCTTCTGTTAACAGTGGTCTTGTTTGTTAATGTAAGTGTTACGCAAACGCCCCCATCAAATCATTCAGAATTGTATTTACAGTATGCAGTCCATTTCCTTCACTCTTCAGAAAATCTGGTAAAGTGAATTTTGCTTGGATAAGTAATACTGCCAAAATTACTTTATCAACTCAGCAAACTTCCTTTCTTAGCAAAGGCCAGGTTCTGTCAGAGATTTCCAGCATCCCTACTGGGGAAAAAGTTATTCCCCCTAAAGCTTCACAGATAGTTTTCCTCAAGCCAGCTAAGATCTCTCTAAGTACTAACAGTAGAACTAAAGAACTTCCAGAGAACAGCCAACACTAAAGTTTGTCCACGGCACTTTTGCTCAAACACAATGTAAAGCAGACATTTATTAAATGTGCCTTTTGTCAATATTGCAGCCATTTTTAAAAACAACTCTCACTATTCAATCACATGAATATAGAAGTTTCATCTAAAATTGTTTTTCAGTTTTAATATGTGTACTGTGTACTTTTTAAAATATCCACAATCTACACAGCTAAGGAAGTTGAACTGTCTCGTGAATGGTGACAGAACACTTCTTTTGATTAACTGCAAGAGGAATTTCAGAGTGCACCAAATTTCCTGGGAGCATTGTTGGGCTGCATTGGATTCTAGATGTAGCTTATTCTGACATAAGCTGCTTAACAGAAAGGGGCTTGCACTCTATATCTAATACAGCTCATACATTCAATAATGCACTACAAAAACTCCCTTCTCCCTAAGCCAAAGTTTTTTTGCAGGTAAGAAGTAGTGCAGGAATATTTACTTTTCACCTATGAAGGCTGTTATGTTACAGAACAAACAAAAACCAACTGGAAAGCGTATCTTCAAAGAAATCACCATATTTCAGCTTGTTGGCAATCCCCCCCCCCCCGCAAAAAAACCCCCCCCGGGGGGGGGGGAAAAAGTCGAGCTTGAATTTCAAGTCTCTGGCCTAAATTTACACACCACCACTTCAGCTCATTTTAAACATAGTGGTGACATTTTATGACTTTTTAAAGGTGCAGATTTCCAGTTTCCGCCACTTTTCAAGGTGAATTACATACTTTTTAAGAATCTATGAAAGAACCAAAAGTTTTTCCCAATTTTCCTCCTAAATTAAGGTCTTGAATCCTTCCAAAGTTCCAGACAAAAATAGCAGTTGGCATCTCATGGAACATTATACTGTCACAGATTTCTCCACAGGTTGTTTAACTTTAATTGTTACTTTCATTTCTCATGGAGACGGAGGAAGGAAAAAATATTTTTCCTTTTTGCCTCTTTTTTTCTCATAAAGGAAACTCCAGAACAAGAAATGTAATGTTTTTTATCCAGTACCTCATAAAGTACTAGCTCTTAAAAACACTCAAGGCATCATAGAAAATTTTTGAGTCACATCTCCTAAAATACTGGAAGCACGTTTTCTGAAAGACTTTGTAGCTTTCAAATATTCACATATTAATAATTGCTAGTGAGATTAGTTATAGTACACTATGTACAAGTAATACTCACCCTACTGAAGATGCTTTATTGTTACCACAAATAAACATTCCCCGGACTCTCAATTTGATAAAGACACTGGGGACAAATAAAGAACGACCTTTAAATTTTTATAAATTGCATAAAGAATCTGAATGTGCCAACCCCTAAAAAAATATTAACCTATCAATGAGAAAAATCCCCACATAAAAGGCAAGATTGCACTAAATGTGCTGGTAAGAACTCTTCACTGAAATCTGTAAGAACCAAACTCACAATAGATGAAACTAGAGTTGCTAGACTTAACCAAAGACAAACCTATCCTGCCAGAATTAAATTACATTTTCCAAACTGTTAATTGCTTCAAATCAGAGAGAACACGAATCTGAACTTCCAATTTCAAAAATGCAAAAAACTTTTTTCTTGCTCCGATAAAATCAGTGTGATGCTTTGTAAGTTAGAAATAAGTATCTCGAGTAATGTACAAGTTTGTTATCCCATTCCTGCCGCACATCTGTGCACGCACGGCTTTTCTTTTGTGTATGGATAACAATTTTTGTATCACCATGAAGACCTGGTAATGTTAAAAACATGTGCGTGATGCCACAACACACCGATTTCTTTATCCACATTTGTTGCTCAGGAACGGCTCAGCCCAGTGCCCTCCTTCGCACCTCCCCAGACACCCTCGTTTCAGACAGCGCTCCGTATCGCCGTGCTTAGCGCTGTTAGAGCCAAGACCCCCGAATTTTCAGCTATTTATGAACTTTCTTGCGGCGTTCTGGAAGGTCGGGATCGCACGGTGTCCTCCACGATTGGGAAGTTGGCGGGAGCGGCCGCCAGACCGAGTTCCCCCCGGACCCTGCTGAGCTCCTGCCCGAGCCCGGAGCGCCCCAAAGCCGGGGCG
>JAHLSL010000117.1:3548731-3606812 GCA_025920805.1 Petroica traversi | reverse complement strand
GTTTGACCTTTGCTTGCCCAAACTTTACCGCCACCAGCCCTCCTTTTGTGCATCGCACCGGCGGCTTCCACCCCCTCGCTGCTCCGCATCCAGCGCGGTTTCCCCCTGTCGTGAGGGGATGTCATAAATCGCAGCACCAGCAAAGTGCTCGCTCCGCATCAGGCTCGCATCCTGTTGCTCGCGACGTGCTGTCTCCAGCCTCTAAGGTTGCTATCGTTTTCCCTCCTTTCTAATCCACGAGCCGTGCTCATCAATCTTGTTGCCGAGGTTGTCTTTAAACCTTGAGGGTTCGTGCGCCTTTACTCTGCTGCCGTCCTGCTCTTTGGTCGCTCCAGCCTTTATTCCTCTTCAGCAGGGAAAAATAAAATCTCCAAGATAAGTTGTCTAATGGTACTTTGCACCTCCCTTGTGACCAGATCCCTTTCCGATGTGTCCCACCTCAAGTGCCGCTTCCAGTGTGCACAGGAGCAATCGACACATCCTTGCTTACATCATCCTTCCTCACCAAGTATCAGCTCCCCTTTTCCTTGTGAATACCTTAGTGCTTCTTCAGGGTCAAAGCTCAAGAAATGAGCATCGGCCACTGTAATGAGGTCCTGAGTGATAAAAATCTCTCGCAGGGGAAATAAATCACAAATGCACCTTCATTCCCAAATAATGTAGTTGCTTATGTGTCAAATGAGGCTCGGTGTTCTTCTGCTTAAAGGCAAGGGGCTCGTGTGGTTTTTAGTCTTGTAAGTACTTAAAATCTCCAGATTTCATTGTGTGTTAAACTTGGAGTGAGATCTCAAGAGTGGGCATTCCAACACTGTATGTTCTTGATTAACTTTATGGCCTTGAAAAGAAAAAAATTCTAATTTTATTTAGAATTTAGGTTTCCTTATTTTTTTTTTTAATCGCTGGGGTTTCATGAGTTACGAGCAAAAAACATGCAGCAGAAATTATTTCCTGTTATGGTTACATGTCATATTGTGGTAGACAGCTATAACGTTCCTCTAATTCTGGTGGAGTGGCTGACAATTGGGAAGATTGTCTTGAAAATATTGCATTTGAAAAATATTAGTCATTTCTGGAAATTCAGCTATTTTGAATCTATTCTGCCCCAAGATGGCTGCCACCACCAAAATGGCTACCCAGTCCCTTCACAATTTAGATTTTGTTATTTATTTTGATCCTTCAAGTTGTACTTCATGAGATCTGGTTTTAGTCGACAAGAAAAATAACAGTTGCTAAATAAGTGTGAGGTAACTTAATGTAACTTATACATTCAGCTACAAGGTGGAAAGATCTGCACTGTAGGACCTCCCCTGTGAACTAGACCTCGGCACTGATCACGTCCTTTTCCTCTCTTGCACAGGAGATTATTCATCTGCTATACCTGAAACTGATGCTTACGAGAAAACTTGACATGTTTTGAACTGAGTAACTCTTTCTCCTTTGCACTGTGGCAAAACAACCTCTCAACCAAGACTCCATTGTAGGCCCTTAAAGCAATGAACTCCTGTCAAAAAAATTCCATGAGGTGCTGATTTCCTGATCCATAGTTCAGGCTGTCTCAAACATCCCAGAGAATTTTAGCAACTGTTTGATTCTCTACTCAGGGGTTTAATGTTGCAACGAGCTCCATACAGACTTTCTGTTCTCACAGAGTAAACCACCCAAGTGGTTTTCTGTTTCTGCTGAATTTCTGTGATTTAAGAACAACTATTTGAACAAGGATCTGTGTTATACAGAGACATTCAGATTAGATCTTTCAGCAAAAATACTGCAACAATTTTTGAAAGAATTACAAAGCCTGGTATTTTGAGGAGCCCTTCTGAAAGGAGTGAATTCTGGTGGCAGCATGGAACAGTGCTGTTGAGAAAAGTGGCTAACATTGCAGAGATATATGCATGTTACACAACAATGAAATAAAATCAGACTCAAGAAAAAAGTATCAGTTTTAAGCCCTTCTGTAACTGTTGAAAGCATTTGCCCTTTTTTTAGCAAACACATTGTAGAAGAGCTTTTTCCATGTTACTAACACATGAATGCAACGTGTGTGTTTATATTGTATGTATGACTAAAATAGTAGAAGGATTTGTCAGTGCTAGATCACCAGCACCAATTAGATACAAAATATTGTTTGACAGCATCAAATGATGGTCCTAATTACAATTGCTTACGTGAGGACATACTTACGTGCCTCTTGTCACCCTTCAGAAGAGTGGCTTTTGAGTCTGGGGAAAAAAAGGTATGAACAAAATTTTGCTATGAAGCAAAAAAATTGCAGGTAAGTGGTTTGTTTTAGATATTTTTAACATCTCAAATAACGTGGTATTTCCAAAGCTTAGGGTCCTCGGCCTGGAATAACGAGAGATGTTGGTCCGTTTTCCCCTTGCCCACCCGGTTCCGTTCAGGAGAGGCACAGCAAGGCTGCCCCAGCACCAGCAGCCCGGAGCAGACTCGCCGGAGGCTGCATCTGTAATTCTCGTAGATAAGCTGGTGACTTGCTGATGGCAGCGTCGCTTTCCTTTGTGCTCCGGAATGGCAGCGGAACAAAGCTGTGTGCAGCTTTGGGCTGGGTCTCCTCCGTGGCGCATGCTGGAGCGCTCCACGGATTTGTCACACCTCAAAAAGCCTCGAGAGGTTCAGCCTGCTTGTGTTTGCGCTCCCTTGCTCGGTGGAGGGGAGGGAAGGAGGATGCACACCCTGTCCTGGTTACACCTACCCCTACAATCAAAGCCGGTAGCACTGCCAGTAGTATTTAATCCAGCAGAATGTTTAGGAGCATGATCTTTGTTTCTTTGTGTTTTGGGTTTTTTTAATATATCTTATTTAAACAAAAAGTGCCATCCATATATTAATTATTCATTTTCTTACTCTGTACTTTTCCTGATAGCCCAGCTTGCCTAAAATTCTGCATTTTGGTTCATGTGAATTTGATGAGATTTTACAAAATGTAATACATGGAAATGTGAGTACAATCTAAAATCTAAAGTAAGTACAGTCTAAATCTGTAATAACATTTATGTCTTATGCACAGCAATGATTACATAGAAATCAGCACATGCCCTACTCTTTTTTAAGAATTGGCCTCTTGTAACATTATTATAAAAAATCAGGGGGCTTGTGTTAACTTTTAACAAGCAATTAATGACTATGTTTTTTAACTAGCCACTTTGAGATCATCTATGTTTTAAAATGTTTTACATTAATATCTTACTGATACTTATGGACCAATTTCCCTGAAAGAAATGCAACCTTATGAACCTTTTTGCACATCCTTTGTGACCTCATTTTTCCCCCCATATGCTTCTCTGCAGAGTTGAATTTAATAATCAGAAAATAGGCCAACGTAACTTTGAGTATGGTGTTCATTAGGCTAAATGAGGAGAAGACGAGTCACTGCAAGATGCAACTCATACATCAGTGTCTGTCAGATCTGCCATGTCTCAGGAATGGTGCTTGAGGGTGCTGCACTGTCCTTCCTGGCTTCCCTCACGCTTGAAAGCAGAGTGCTGTGGCCTGAAGGCAGAGGACCTGGGACCTGGAAAGAACAGCAGCACAGACCCACCACCAAAGGCATGCCCTGAAAGAAGTGGCACCCCATGCTCTAAGGGTCCCTGCTGGCAGCAGTGTCTCCTGCTATGCAGCTAAAGGAATGGCTGCCAGTCCACTTGGTGCACTTGTTAGAAGAGCCAGTACCTGGAAACTCACCCAATCAAAGGAGTACAAAACATCTTCAGTGGCAAGTGTGGGCATATTGTTTAACAATGACAATTAAATAGACTGCATGCATGGTAAACAGGTGTAACAGGGAGTACATTGCTAAACACAGCCAGGATTTGATGCAGTGCTGTTACAGGAAAATGCACAGATTTCTGTGTCACTTATGGGCTGCCTGCAGCTGATGCTGTGAATGATAACACATGCAGCTGGTTCCTAGCTCTGCAAAAGCTACGAACACACACAAACCCCCAAGTAACAGAAAGCTACCTGACCTTTAACTCAGAGTTTGCCTCATGTGTCATGAGAAAGGCACGTTATACATTTTATACTGGGTATATATACTGGTTTTCAATATGGTGGGCCATCTCAACTCTGTCATACTATGTTCAAGGAGATTTTACTGGGTGCAAGACAAATAAAGGTGGGAGTAAGAGTGATGCAAACAACTGACAATAACTATGGTTCTACATTAAATGCAGGACAGTATCCTTTTGGCTAAGGAGGAATGTTGCTGAAAGGAAAGCTCCAGTGTTGTTTTTATGTAACAACAGGAGCAGCACAAGGGATTTTCCATTAACTTTCTTTAACACACTGAGATGAAGCTTATTGCACATGATCATCCATTTCAATTTGTGAAAGGAATTAATTGACTTCCCCTGGCTTCGACTGGAAATGAACTTGTCTTTAAGACTGTCTATCAGAAATTCTTTCACCTCAAATAATCTATTTCTGATTATTTTGTGATCACAGAAGCTGCTTAAGTTGTGTGAGAAAAATACTTTCTCATCCTTGTCTGCTTGCTTTTTCATTTTCTTTTTATTCCTTATCTGACTTGCATTTACTCTTATATTCAAACCACTCAAAGGTCTAAATGGTATCATATCACAAAATTGCCACAAACACATGTGCCTGAGAACTTAAATTGCAAAGCCCTGGCCCCATTTCCAGGTAGTTTTGGCAGTGTAGCTGTATGGTACTGCTGAGTGTGCCACTCATAGGGGAGAATTTTGCTGCAAATTTAAGGTTCAAGTGGGTATTCAACAAGTGTTGATGGATTATGGTCTCCTATCAGGCCAAATCCAAGATTGAAAGCCTGGGCTCCATTTGAATATTGTGTTTCTGATGTGTTAAAGTTTTCCAGGGGCAGTGGCTAAATTACCCTAGCAGATGGGCAGAATTCACTGACTAGAGTCAAAATCTTCATGTTTGGCTGCAGAGGGTGCTTCTTCAGCCAGCCATGTGCAACATACGTGTAGTGATGAGTCAGACTGTTTGCAAAAGCAAAAGCAGTTGCAAGGTCTCTTTCCTCTGTTCATCATTTCACCTTCAAAGATTACCTCCAAATGGAACCACACTTCCATCTCTGGGTGAATTTGCCATTCATATGCCTCCATTTTTAGCACCATTTACCCCTCCTCATTTTCTCTTTGATATTTATGACAAGTCTACTTTATGCTCCAATTTGTAAAGGTACTGTCCTGTCCTGTTCTATCCTAGAATTAGGTAATTCATCATGACATCAAAAATAGTAGGAGGTGTTTGCACTTATGGCAACCCTATATGCCGTTTTTTAAATAATGCATATTGTGTTATGTATATACACGAGGTCTGACATATTTGAGTTTAGTAAATTCATAAATGTAAAAATGAAAATAATGTTTATCACCATAAACTTGATTAAACTGAATGAAAAACCACCCAGTCTTCTTGCCTTTATGGGAGAAGAGTAGGAATACCTATAGGATGAAAGTGGATTTGATAAACTGTTAAATCTAGGCAGAACTGGTAAGTCATATTATCAAAAATCGGTATAAGAGAATGTATGGTAAAAACTTTACAGTGAAAGTAAAAAGATAATGTACTCATCCACCCATTAAATAAACTGTCTGATGCAAGTCATAAAAATGAGATGTTCACAAAAGTTTATGGAGATGTGCAAAGTACAAAATATCTATCTCATTTGCACCCCAGGCTTTTTATTTTCCCATTTTAGCCCTTGATAAAAACATCACAAATCAATGCAATTTTAGAAAAGGGTTTACACAGACCCATTCACTATTGTGACATTTTGTCAGTGAGTCTGCTTCCTAGGTATAAGGATTTCTAGTTATTTCTAATTATTTTTTTTCCCAATATACACAACCCTAATATACACATCTCTAAAGATCAAAATTATAAAAAGGGTGCACTCTGCTGCTGGTCTGAGAGAGCTGTTACTGGGAAAATAATCTACTTCTAAAATTAGAGGACGATAAGCTTTTCATGCTTTATGACCATGCTTTACGATAGAATCACCACTGCAGTGATTTATCTGCATGTACAAATACAGACAGACCTGTACATTAAACTCTGTCATGTAGTAATGCAAGACTTGGTGTCAAGACTGACAGACAACACTACATTTTAGGTTTCAGCTGAATTTACTAGTCAGATATGTAATGGAAAAAATGACCAATTTGAATTTGTATCCAACTTGTATCATAGAATAAAAAAGGTCATTGGTTTAACAATTTAAAAATGTTACATATCACTTTCCTCTCTGAAGCCTTCATGATGGGTATGAAACATACAATTTAAGAGAAATTAAGGGAACTGGACCTTAGCCAAGAAAATTATGAAATAGCCGAGTGTCTGCGCAGACTCATGCTGGGAAATGTTTTTTGTAGGATAGATGGCTGACAACTACATAAGTGTTGAAACCTTGTCTATAATTTACATTTTAAAAGTCAGATTTTGTTCTCAGCGTGCTTACTTAAATAATACTGAGGCCAGAAACCCATGTTTTGCTTTCAAAGCAAGAGAGTTAAAGAGGAGAAAAAGAGAAGGCTAGGCAAGGCCTGTGCAGCACTAAATTTCTACTTAAAATTTTAAAATACTACAAGTCACATTGAGGGATTGCTTAATGAAATTTAGTATCTGTCAGACTGAGGGTGTAATTCTGATTTTCTCAATCTATGTGGGCCTTAAGTGAATTTTAATTGGCATTACTCACTGGGAAAGTGAGATGAGATTCTAAGGCTGTAAGTATGAATGGCTGAGTCAACCAAGTGAGTGAAACAGTGACTAACTAATTAAGTGAATGAGTGAGCACGGCATTGTTTGCTTTTGTGATCATTTCTATGCATGAGTGAATGGCAGGGCTATTACATGTGTGTGAATGAGTGGGGTCAGGGTTGCTGAACAATCCATACATTTGTGTGGTCTTCCCATCCCTTGATTAGACTAATGAGCTGAGTGTTTGGAATATTAATGCATGTAGACTAGAGCTAAACTTGTTATGTAGTTGGGAGACAAATTAAAAAATGTGATCTATAGCCTGTCAAAGTCTGTTTTCGGTTTCACACATGTAACTCTGGATTGGGTAATCAGCTGCTCCCCAGCAGCTTGCTTCCAGCTCACTGGTGTCAGGGAGCTGAATGCTACACTATTGCTTCTTCCAGGATTATTGTTGTAAGTGACATTATCAAATCTGTTTGTAGTTTATTGCAAATCTAATTGTGTCATATAAACTGAAGCATTATCTGACAATGAAATGATTTTCTGTCTTATTACACTTTCATAAAAGAACAGATTTGGCTATCCTTATGTCAACTATTTTGCTTCCAAAATAGTTAACAAGGCTAGCAATAATTTTGGCACCCTAAAAGCTTATTCCTTCAAATAGCTCTAAAGCACAGAAGCAAAATAAAACCTTGTTCTATTATGTCATATATAAATCATGTTCTGTTGTCATTTTTCATTTAATGGCTGCATGCAATTAGAACAAGAGTCAACACTATGCTAAAATTCAATCAAGTCATAGGTGGGATACAGGAATATAAAGGAATATGATTTTGAAAAATTTAGATTTTTTTCCCCCTATGGCTTTTTATTTTCTTCCTGAAGGCCTACTTATCTTTCCATTTTTCTAAAAAAAAAAAACAAACAAAAAAACAAAAGACAAAGAAAGATTTTTTTTTTTAATTTAAAAAAAAGAAAAGAAAAAAAATGTAAATTCTGGTAGTGGAAAAGGTCAAAGAAAATATATCAGCACTAGTCGTTACCAGAATTTCGACAACTCTGATGTCTTGACCTGAGTTGGAGAATGCTTTTAATTACTGTAAATTATTCTAAATTTGAAAGTCAAGTTTATAGGAAACATATGTGTATTACATAATTAATCCTACAGTTTTTTCAGACTCTTTCTTGCATGTTGGCTGATTGTTCCAGTACAAGATATTTCCTGATCCTAAGCCAATTTCTGCCCTCTCATCTGCACTACGCTGTCTCATAATGTTTCAGTAAATTGAGCAGCTGGCAGTATTTTTTCATATATCTTATGCTCTGACAACATTTTGCCATTCTTTAAAAAGCATGAATCCTTTGCTTTTTGCATCCTCCAGGTTTGGATGGCAGTCCTCCAGAGAAGGACATGATTTGGCAAACAAAGGGATTTAGCAAAATGCTGATGTTCTGCATATGCTGCCATCTTTTCCAAGTGTATTTGGTCTTGATTTGAAAGCCTCAGACTATGTGGCTAGCTTTACAGAGAGTAACTCTGTAACTCGTAACTCATGGGTTTTACTAGTCAAAAGAGCTATCTGACTTTACAAGCAAAATTGTCACTGATGTGTGTTCAAGCCCAATGCCACAGGTAAAAATTTGTGACTTATGCTCTGATGGAAATCACATAAATATGTCCTAGTTATCCAGGCAGTCGTAAAAATAGGGTAGGATTTCATTCAGGTCTTATGACAAAAATTATCCAACTCAGGAATAAACAAATATTAAAATTATTGAAGAAGTTTTAAATAGCAAAACTGTTTTATAGAAAACAGCGAATTATCAGTCTATGTTTAAACTGATGTTCAAAATGTTTTAACGTTCTTTTTCAGTCAAAATATGTATTCCTGTCTAAGACTACTGTTAGCAGCCACTTTATTAAGAACTGAAAATTGACTGATGTTCTTCTGAGTCTTCTTCTTCCAATTCCAAACAGGGTAACTGAATAGAGAAGGCTGAACAACATTTCTATGAAAATGTACTATGTTTCAAAGAAGAGGGTTTGTAGATTATTTCAGTCTAATTCTTCAGTTTATGATTAACTGCTGGGAACTTGAGGTGTGAGGAGTAAGATGGTCCAGGAAACAGATGTGATTTACTCTTCCCTTGGTTTATCTTATGGGTTTTGTAACTACATTTGCATGTGCTAATTCTCACATTTTCAAAATAAGGATAGGATTAATAAAGTGCTTTTCATGCCAAGTGGAAAGGAGGCTTTAGATCTCAGGATATGATTATTAGAGTGGAAACTTACTTCTGAAACATTTAAATTCTTTTCAAAGTACATTCCATATTGGACAATTTGAATGCAATATTGAAATACAGTATTGGAAGATAAGTAGGAGTTAAATCATGCCATATTTATTTTGGATGGTCAAATATATGGAGAGGGAAACCTTGCCCACAGCTGGATCAACTTTTCAGATAAGAAAGGGCAATGTTACACCATAGAGCAAGCAGATGATGTATGCATGCATGCATGTAATTCTTGCAGATCTTCAAAAGGTTACATTCAGGCCATGGCTTGATGTCTACCACAGATCATGGAGGTTAACTGAAGAGCATTTTCTTCATGAAGTTATGTCATGGTTTAACTTCAGCCAGCAGCTAAATACACACAACAGCTTGTTCACTCTCCCCTGCCTCTCTGGTCTTATGGGGAGGAGAATTGGAAAAAAAAAGATAAACCCCATGGGTTAATAACAAAAAATTGAAACAAAGCTGACAATAATAGTGATGATGATAATAAGGAAAAGGAGAGAGAGAGAGAGTGGGAAATAAAACCCAAGAGAAACAAATGATGGACAACATACTTACTCACCCCCTCTTGACTGACACCCAGCACGTCTCCCAGCAGTGATCAGTGGCTCCCAGTGTTTGAAAGTCCCACCACCCATTGCTCTGTTTAATCTCTCACAATCCAGTGTATCAGTAGGTTTTCCTGAGAGCTGGTGCATTATGAGGTATGGATACAGCCATTCTATGCCATGTTCTTTAGCCCAGATGTTTTTTAAGTTCTTTCAGAAACTGGTCCCATTGTCTTACCCACTTTTTTTCTGGGGTATAACGTCACAATAAGCCTTGCTTTTCAAGGCTCAGGACAGTGTTCTGGTGGTGGTTTGTGACAGAGGATCTGTGTCTGGCCATCCAGTGGCTGCTTCCACCACTGTAAGCACAGGGCCCTGGCCCTGGTGGGTGTGTGGAAGTGTGTTACAGCCCATCTTCCAGGCCCTCTCACATTTTTATTGCAGACACCATCCTCCACACAAGCTTGTCCTGCTTGATTGCAGCTCATGTTTCTCATTCATGGATAACCTTTGTGAGAGTGTCCATGGATAAGTTCCACTCCTTGGTCATGAGCCCATCTGTGTTACATCCCTTCCTTTGTGGCCCAAGGTGTCATGGGCCCACTGAGTTAGAAACAATTCACACTTATATTTCCAATCCAGATCCACCTGAGACACTTTAATTTTAGCAGCCTAGTCCATCTGCTGGTTATTCTGATTCTCTTCCGTGACCCAACTCTTGGATACTTGAGCATCTGCAGGATGTATTTTCAAACCCAGGTTCTCCACCCAGACAGCAACATCTTGCCACACCAGTGTCAACGCCACTATAATGGCAGTGCTGCCAGTTACTCTGCTTCCATTGCTGCAACCACTCCCACGGGGCATTTGCCAATATCCATGAGTCAGTGTGGAGATAAAATGCTGCCCATTCTGCAAACCTTCTCCTTCAGCAGTTTCTGTGACTTGTCATAGGGAACTCCCTACAACCGCTTTCCGTCTCTAATGCTTTCGTACAATACAACAGAATTCATCAGTAAATAGGGCATTTTGCTTCTCTTTCTGATAATTTATTATACAGTGGAGCCCCTTCAGCACATGTTGCTGAAGAGCACTTCCTCCTCTGGTGACAAGTTATCATATTGCACTCTGTTTCTTAAACTCGACTAATAGACAGGAATCGAAATTGGAATGATTAAGTCTATATTTTATATTTGGCTTTATAGTAATGCCTGCACAAAAGGAGAACCTCATGAATACTTTTGTGCATGAGGTCACTAAAGATAATGGACTACCATATGGAAGTGCTGCACTTTTCCACCTTCTTAGCCTATACTTCATGTAGGCTACCCAGAATTCTCCTCGTGCTCCCTCAGAGTGTGGAAGTTGAATGCGTAGGCTTTGTACATCACATACTCTCTCGCAGTCCCTCTTTCACAAAGTGCCTCTCACAGGTCAAGAAGTTCACATCACTGTGAAGATAGAGAGGATCAATAATAAAGAACTGCTGTCATTTGACAGCTGCTCATTGACACATATTATGAGTATCCAAATTTATTTCACCAGCTTTTGCTGCCATTCTCTGTGTATAGACTAAAGGGACAAGAAAACTGCTACAGAAGCTGCATCATTAAAACATGTGAACAATGCTGCAGGAATGTCCAGTGTGAACGGCTTCAGACTCATGCTTTTTTGCATCTTCTCAGAGCTGCAGCTCAATTATCTACAGTAGGTACAGTGTTTTCCTGTGAAACTGTATGAAGGCAGGTAAAGAGAAACTTTATCAATCCTGGGATTCAAGCTGTATCCAAAGGACCCTGGCAGTTCAGAGGGCTTTTCTAAACTGCACAGCTGAGAAACACTTATCCCTGTGTGCCCTACCCAGCACACACAGAACACCACATCAAAAGCACCAAACCAGCTTCATTAGACTGCACAAACAGAAAGCTTTGTGTTTTTATTCGGTTTCCTTCTTATTTAAAAAACCATCAAACTTAGGAAATTGCATGCAAAAATAAATAAATGAAGCTCCACATTCATACACACATACAGCTACCTACTTAAAATGTAAGAAGTCAGGAAATGCAAAAGTTAATATTCTTATGTCAGCAATGCTACACTGAATGGAGACAGTTTTCTCCTCTTAGTTTCCTTGTTACATTTATTCAAGATTGTGGTCCCTCTCCAACTGCAGAAACTTCACAATTCTTGAGAAAAAGATAGTAACATCTGGATCAAACCAAGTAAACTGCTCACACTTGTTCAGAAAAATGTGATTAAGTCTTCACTTAGTAGTAAAAGAAAACTCTAATAAAATTAACTGAATATATTAATTGCTATATGTCTGCTGTTTATGCTGTAAAATAAACCAGATGTACATTGTGACCATATTAATATTGTTCTAGAAGCTTGATATTTGCATTTTGTGGTTGCTAACATCCTGCATTAGTGAATTAGAGAACAATTTTGTGCAGTCAGATTTGGGTTTTTTAATTGTCTTCTGCACATTAGTCCAAAGTGAACAATGTCCAGCAAGTTACTAACAAGGAGAGGAATTCCAGCACCCCTATGCTGAAGGAGCTTCAAGATATATATCCTTCTAAGGACTGCTGAAATATCTTTATTAATTAACATGTTATTAATTTTAAAAATATATGGTATTTGGCAATTTATTATCTGAACAACTTTTCAAACACAGTAATGTATAAATAAATGTTTGAGACCTGAGTTAACTGGTTAACAATCTTTCTGAATCATATTTATATAATGATTGATCACCAATATTTTACAATGCTAAATATACAGACAATTTCAAGTGGCTTAGTCCAGTGTATATTGTACATTTATAAGAAGATATTGGGGTGGAGGGTGGCCCCTGGGGGGATTGTGGTCCCTGGTTTTGTTTAATTTTTTTAAGGGAGTAAACATCTGAACCTTTACTATTTTCTATCAATTTGAGTATGATAGTGGATATTTCATTTGACTGAAAGGTCCAATAGAAATAGCATGTATGAAAAATCCCCAGTTATATTCGGATAAACACTGCTCTGCTAATCCCAAAACCTACTTACAGTCCTGTCTTCTAGCTGAAATCAGGTCTGCCAACAATCATATAATTTTGATCTGTTTAGAAGAAAAAGTCGTGTGTTAGAGCTGGATTTGCAGCCTAGCTTGCAAATAAGCCTGCCTTGAAAATGTGAATGTTTCAAATCAACAGCTAGTCCCAAGCTTCTTGTGTAAGTCTGCTGTGAGTGCTGAGTAAAGACAAATGCAGCTTGCAGAAGCACATAGAGACCTTGAATAGATGTTATTTCGCCGTTCAGTATTCATTGTCCATAACCAATGGCAGTAAAAATGTTTATGAACCCCGATCATGATTTGTACAAGAGCATTTTATCTTCCATTTATGCATCATAATAGAGTTTTTAAAGTTTTAATTACCTGTATATTTCAAAATATTATGTGTTTGTAAAGGAATCAGTTCCTTCTTATAATGAATGTAAGATATGGAATACACCAATTTACCAACAACAATAACTTTCTTTGGTTTCATTTCAAAAATTGGATATTTTTAATCTTATCTTCCTTGAGGAAGAACATCTAGAATTCACTTTTATTAAAAGAAAAGAAAACCAAAGCCTGTGCTCTTGTTATCCATAGAGTAGGAGAAGGTGGGATCAGAAAAGGATTTAGTCCCAGTTATTGAGTAGCCGAAATTTAGATCATATCATCAGTAGAGGCTGCTTTGGTAGGTTGAAAAATGCTCAGACTTAGTCCCAGTACCATACAAAATCAATAATGTATATACAATATCAAATATGAGTGTAAAAGTGGATGGTTGGGTGTAATTAAAAAATTATAGAGGGCCCTGTTGTGTCTTCTTTATGAATGATCTGCCACATTGCATATATGCAATATATGCAATATAGAGATAGTTAAGGCCTGCAGAAAATAGTCTTCAGTTTTACAGGTTATTTTTCCATTTTTTCTGTTATATTAAAAATCTGTTTTTCATGAGTGAAAAACAGGGAGGACAGAGAACATCTGCTCTGCAAAATTCAACTCGAGCCAAATTGTGTTCTGCTGGCCTTATTTTTTTTCCTCTCTATATGTTAAAAAAAATAAAGCATAAACAAATTATTTTTTTCCTAGTGCTTCAATCTTTTGACAGAGGCTGCAGAAAGTCTTGCAAACACTTAAGATTGTAATCTTATTTTCAGAATAGCAGCAGTTGAACTGCATATATTCTTGGGTGAAGCAGTAGTTCCCCAGCCATCACTCTCTCATCAGTTCACTGCGCTGTTTCCATGAGCACATGTTCAACCCAGGGCCCATCCATGATCATGTTGATGTTGACTTCCTGAGAAGCTGTCCCTACTCTGACACTGTTCTCTATGCAGGCCCTGCATCATCTGTGGTGTAACAGAGGCTCCATAAGACACATCAAGGTCAGAGTGGTTCAGAGGGAAACTCCATGCTCCAGTGCTAAAGCCTGGCACTGCAAAGTTCTTCATCCAAGGCCATCAACACACTTGAAACATTGAGAGAGTTTATATTGGGTTGGTGCTCCAAATTGCAATGGCCATCGTGGTTTTCATGCAGCGCTGGTCTAAGTGTTAAATTCAAGTTTATGGTATCATGAAATCACAGTCTGATTTTAAATTCATTTAGCATCGCATGTGGCAGTGAGATGTGATCCTACCTCATAAGCTACTATTGTCCTAATTTAGGAAATAATGTCTGCCACAGATCAAAATGTTAACCCTGTGAATAACCAAAAATAATGCATGTTTTCTATACTTAAGGTTAATTCTGTAAGCATGCATATCTTTGTAATAAAAGGGGCAGCTTATGTCTAATTACAGAACTTACTTTTTTTTAAAAAAAGGAAGCAACATATTTGTTAGCCAAAGATACCAAGAAAAACACTGGAGAGGACTGTGCACATCCTTATTACTGGAAAACAGTAATAGATGCAGCAGTTTAGTTCAGCATATTTCAAAATTTAATTTAATTATTGCTGTCTGCCTTGCTTCAATTAAGCCATAGTGTTGTGTAAATGAAACAATCCTAATAATTTTCTGGATTGTTTCCAAATGCCTCGGTTTTTGAAGGAGATAAACCAGCTGAAATGTCTAAATTTGCAAAATTACAAACATACTGTGTCCAATATAAAATATTTGTCTTCTTTGATATTTCACAGGAATATTTATATTGTAAGAACATGATACTTCTTTCAAGTGCTTCATGGGTTTATTGGCTAAGTGGTTTGTGCTAATACCTACGCCTGTTTTATAAGTATTAACTAATTTAAAATTTATGGATAGCAAGCAGTAATGTCTTCCAAGTTATGAATAAAAGTATTTTTAGTAGGCTTTACCATCTGACAAGTTTGTTTTTTATCTTAATCTCTTCAAGTGCTTTTGCACTGTTAAACCATTTCCTGGCAGGGTTATCACACCTGTGCAAATCACACACACACTGTTTCGTACTGGAGGAAGAGTCAAGAGGAACAGCATTTATCATTAAAAATAAAATTTACAGAACCTGTCCGATCTGAAACTTTGAAAGCTATGACATTGTCAGATTGTATGATGCTCTCATGAAGTATTTTTGTTCTACAGTTAAATGAGAATGATAGATATATTTTTAGAATTACTGATGCTTTTTGCTGTTTCCTTATTTTATTGAATTATTGTCCTTTCTAATAATTGATTTCCTGTTACTTCTCCCCAATTTTGTTTTCTGATGGGTTTTACTGATGAATCCATTCTCTTTTGCCTGAGTATCCTCACAATCAGCTATTGAGTACTGCAGGTCAGGCTTAGTGAGACCTTCAGGACCATAGTGATGGGGCTCCACCATGGTCTGAAACAAGGAACCAACACCTTTACTTTCATATACATTTAAAATATGCAATAAAATGTATCATAGACCAGAAAGGGCTGAAGGTGTTTGTAGTATAGCTGGTCAACTTCGATATTTTAAAAAGTGTATAAACTGATTTGCAGATTATTGCAGTATAAAGCACACATTTGCTGTGCAGCAGCTCTAAAGCAGTTGTAGATGGTGAGATTTTGTTGGAAAATGAAAGAGGTATTTGCCATTTCATTTGCTTTCAAAGTTACAGAATCAAGATTGTTTGTCTTCACTTCTTTTTTTGGAAGAGCCATCCAGTTCCTTACTCACGTGCCCAGACTTTGGGCTCCAGATGTTGAAAGCTGCCCAGATCTCTGCTAGTCCCAAACTGATGAAGAGAGGACAGGAAAGTTGCATGCTTTTAGAGGATCAGGGAACAATATCAAAACTTGAATCTGAATGTTAGAGAGAAGTTATTTTTAGCAGAAGCTATGCTTTTGTGTACCTGTACATATCAGTGGAGGTATAAATAGAAAAGGACATTTGTTATAGGCCCTCTTTTTATAGTTAGTAGATAAACTAGCAGTCCAGTTTCTAATGTAACATGAATGCAAATAAATTCTAAATAAAGTCTGTCTTTCACTGATGGCATAAACCTTTACTTTGCAGTAAATTTATTCATTTAATAAATCATAAAACTCTATTCTGAGGTAAATGTGAAATAACACCCAGTTTGGTGAGCCTATGGATAGCTGAGATATCACTTTAGCTGCAAGGTGTGCAAGGAAAGCCACCCGAGGTAAGTCTTGTCTAGTACAAATACACATTTAAGAATTAATTATGTAGCTGGGGATTTCCAGGTTTTCAGTTTTTTTCAGGATTTTTAAGTGAATCTGGTGTTCCTCAAATACATTGAAGTGTTAAATGCTATGCAAAGCTTTCCCTGAAATGGAGCTGCCCTGGTGCAAAAAAAAAAGGGGTAAGGACAAAAGAGAGAAGTAAGCAGTAGGAGGAAGGGAGGGATTTCTGTAAGGAAGTAAGTGTGGAAAAGAAGAAGGAAATACAAACATCTGAGTATAAATCAGGGAAAACCAGAGAAAAAGGGGGTATGAATGGGGAGGGGAAGGCATTGAGATGTTGTGTAGGCTGTAAATAGGAAAAAGGAGAAAGAGTTGTAGGGTTTAAATATGAATTACAGGATGTAGTGCTTGTGGTAGCCACTGTTAGACCTGATGCGCTACAAAATTCCTTGAAGTTTTCTGTCCTAAATGCAACATCGTAGTAGCACTTCAGTCTTGGGGGATTACTTTGTGAAGTATAGCACTGCTTGGTTTTTTTCTCTTTGTTTTTGGTCTCATTTTCTTAGTTGATAATATATCTGATGGGCTTTAGGAAAACTACCAGCTTATCCACCAAGCATAAAGAAAATAAGTTCCAGCACTCTTTCACTCTTACCACCTGTTCAAATCCACTCATAGAAACGTAAAGCCTATTGATCCTTTTCGTCTCTCACTGGAGCTCTGTTTCATTGCTGACACAACAAAAGAGATGAATGCAAGTCAGGAGGCTTTGAGTTTGTTCTTCACTTTTCCAGACATATTTGGCTTTTGGAGCAATTCACAGTTTTAACACCTCTTCCTTGACTTTTTTACCATAGAATACCAATGAAATGCAGGTTTTTGTAAAACACCACATAAACCTTGGTTGGCAGAACACCAGAAATATAATTAGCTTAAGAATTAGCCTAACTGTTAGCCAAAAAATTATTTCAATTTTCCAACATGATTTTTTAAATACCAAATATTCCCTACAAAAATAGTAGTAGTAGCAGATGTAGATGTAGTAGTAATAGTAGTAGTAGTAGCAATGATGATGTTGAAAATTCACGGCTCACTGCACTTAATGTTTTTTTCTATTGTTACTTTTATCCTTTTTTAATGAAAGTAAAATTTAGATCTATGTCGGAATGCAAACACTCAGACTGGCTTCATATAAATTTTGATTACTTGTTTATGCAGGAAAATTAAGCAGAATAGTATAATCTATTCCTTCTAAACTAAGTAGAATTTTTAATATATATATAGTGAATTACTGCAAGCTATGCAGTGGTAATAATGACAAGGGATTAAATTAATAATAGTGTTATTTTCTGGTTTGAGTTCTGTTAGTGCAGACAAAAACATAGTATTAAAAAATTTATAGGGGAGCAGGTTTCTATTTAGAAAAATAACGCTTCCTGGAAAATGCCGTTAAAATGTTTACATGTATAAATAAAATACTGGTTTTAGGATACTGTATTTATAATATATTTAGATAATATAAAGGACTTCAAGTATTTGTTTTGGAAAAAAATGCTGTTTTAGTACACAAGGTATCTCATCTCTCCCTGAACTCCGCATGCTTGTGCTGCTGACAAAACTGTACCCTTAACTACTTGTTAGCTCTTAGGGAGCCGCAGAGCTGATGGAGAGTCAGCTGGGCTTTGCTGAGACTTATGAATCCCTAATGAAATTACCATTCCAATTCCGATTCCTCCGCTGCCGGCGGCAGGAGGTGAAGCAGAGGGAGTGCCGGGCTGACGGGGGCGAGGCCGGGCGGGTCAGGGACTCGGCGGGGCTCGGGCTCCGGGGCCTCGCCGAGCCCGGGGCGCAGCCCCTGGAGCGCTGAAAGGCATCGCTCCAACACCGCCCGGAGCGGGGCTGCCACAAAGGCCATCCAGCGACCTGGGGTCAAGGGAGCCCCAGCCAGATTCTTTCGGGACTGCGAGAAAGCCCCAGCCATTGGCTTGGCGAACGTGAAGGAAATCTCCTCTCTGTGGGTTCGGGGAAACTGGGAGCCGAGAGAATCCATGTTTATCCCGGTGTGTTGGATGGGAGAACGCGGTCGTGTAAAATCCAACCCCTTCCATACTCAAAACTATAGATTTTTCTGCAGTTCTTCGCTTGCAATTATATCTACTTATGCATTCAAATGCTAATTATCAATGTCCACTGAGACTACTCACTTAACATCTTGATTTATATTCAGGCTTAACCGTCACTTCTAATTAATATTCTGTTTAAGCCTGTATAAATAGTACATGCCATGATTTAAACTAAAACAGTTAAAACAGTAATAAAATAAGAAGGTAAAATTTCCATATGATGCATATCTTTTACACCCACAGAAGGAACTCTTGCAAGCCAATGCATTTCTTGTTTCTTGTTTTTTATTATCTTTCCCTGCTTCCTGCAGAGAAGGAATAAATAATTTTAAATACAAGAAGAATATATACTCTAGGATCCTTTTTTTTTTTTTTTTTTTTTTTTTTTACATTTGTTGTTTCATTGTTTGGGGGTTTTATTTTCCATTTGGTATTTCACTGTATTTAAGAGAATATATTCTCCCTCTTTGAGTCACCATTTTTTGTAATTATCCTTTCTAATATCTCTGCATTCATCTGCAGAGGAAATTGAGTCCTGCCTTATTTTTCACACACTGAATGACCCAGAGAACCTACTTTGCAGTATGGCTTATCAGTGGCAGATCATTTCTGCTTTACCATATTCGAAGGAAAGCTTAAATGAAGAAATTTTTATTTAAAAAAAATTGAGAACATTTAGACTATGAATTTGAATTTAGAATATGAATTTGTCTCAGATACCTCTTTGAATATAATTGGTTTGCAGTTTTGAGAAAAGATCATGTAACACTCCTCATAAAAATAAAAAATAGCCCATAAAATGACCCTAAAGTTAAGCGACAAGCATAACTTGAAATTAAAATCCCCAAAATACAGGAAGAACATTTTCTCTTAACACAGATGTACCTCAGCATTCTGCCCAGCAGCAGCAGATCATGCTCTATAAGCCTCACTGGCTGGGAAAAATTGAAAGATTAAATTTAATGTTAAGGACATAGCCAAGATAGCTGAGGTTATGTGAGTAATCTTCATATCTTCTCTGTGATTGTTTGATACACATGGTATAGTAACATCTTCCTTGTAAAGGCCAAAGAGCTGATGCTTTAGTAACATTGAAGCCTGTAAATGATTTTACATAAATGCTTAGATATTCATTCTGAATACAGCTCCGAACAAGGCAGGGTTGTACATAATTTCAATTAATTTATTTCACAGCCAGTACTATTGCTTTACATCCATCACAACAGTGGCAGAAATTAGAGCTTTGCTTCTCTCTAAGTGTGAATAACATTACAGTGAAATTTTTAAGAAAATAACCCCAGAAGAATAAAAGATGTTATATGAAGTAATTAGATGGGATACCAACAGGCTGGCCTCCAGGTTATTGTTAGAGTCATGAAATAATTACTTTCATTTTCATTGACTAGTTTGTTCCAGAAATTGCTTTTCTGACGCGTTGCAACCAATATGTAGATATATGAAAAATAAGACTAATATTAAGAACACTTTTTTTTTTATTGTGAAAAGGAAAGTGTCCACACTCCACAATGAGCTGAACAGTCAGTGAATTGAGCTGATGCCAGGCAGACAGAAAAGACACACGGTTTTCTGTGCTGAAGTTACTGGGACTGGGCTCTGCTTAGCTCCCTTTCAAAAGGTATTGAATTCTACAGAACTGTTCAAGATCAGCTTCTCTTTATCAAAATATTTTTGTTTAAACTTAGTTCAAAATATTATACCTACTAGCTTTGATAGACCCAAAGAAGATGGACTTTATATTTCTAAATTTTACCTGCAGAATGAGTTCGGTTAGCATATCTTAGTCACCACTGGATTGCAGGAGATTAGTGTTATAATCCAGTGGTTTTAATTAGTTCATCTATTTTGCAGTGGAGTTGGCTGGCTGAGGCAAAAGGATTCTAGATGTCATTTTAAAAAGGAAAAGAAACAAAGCTTTTATTTCCTGTTCATTTGTTTTCTATTTATTTACTTTCCTGGCCACTGAAAAAAAGAGAAAGAAGAATCACTGTTCCTTAAGAAAAAAAGAAAATATTCTCAAGAAAGACAGTAACAAAAACTGTTTTAGATTCTAGGTATTAAGGCATCTTACTCAAACACAACTGCTGGCATTCCCCAGAGAGGAAGGTCAAAGCAAACCCTGCAGTTGGGCCGCAGGAACGCTGAAGAGAGGCAGGGAGAGAAAATTAACTCCTCGTGGGTGCTTTTTAATGAGAGCTGTGATTAACAGTGAATCTCATCTGCCTATTTTTTTAAAACTCAGTTCTTGACCTCTTGGTTAAAAATCAAGGGCAGATTCACTGGGGAGAAGTGAGGGAGCTTCAGTACTCTGCATTAGGTGCTGCCTGGGCTCTGCCAGCTCACAACAATTTGTTTCCATCCTTAACACAGATAAAATCATGGGGCCAAAGAGGTCAGAAAACTGCAGTATATAAAGTTAACCCATTTCCTTCCTAACTCCTGATTTCAAAGCCATGCCTGTGCTTTGTTTGGAAACAGACTGGTGATGGTTGTATTTCTGGGACTGGCCAGAGGGACCCCTCTATGGGGAATTTCAGGCACTGCAGTGCTGAACGCAAAAGCCTCCCTGTGCAATGAGATCATAGTGGTGCTGTGTAAATCATGGGCCTTTGAAAAGGCAGCTACAGAGTGAATGAAATCTGAGCACACATAAGCCCATAATTCCTGATTCCTGATAATTCATGTCCAAGGCACCTTGCAGCTTGTCACCTCTGCCAATGCTGCCTCTCTCCACTCCTCAGCTGAATCACCAGGGTGGCCACAACACTCTTGTCACAGGTCACAGCCCGACATTTAAATGCAGAGCATCACTGATCTCAGGTCTGATACATATTTCAGCAGGGGCTGAAAAAAAGATGCAGCACCATTCAGCTAATTCCTCTAAATGTGTCTGTAACCTAAAGCTGGGTCTTGCACTGCTCCAGTGCAAGCTGTGAGCTGGAGCCCAGAGTTATCAATCTGACAGAATACACAATGAGCAGGGACGGCATGGAAACTGAGAGTGGGAATGACTTCGGACACCTCCCTGCTGAAGGTCTTCCGAGTGGCATCAAAAGCATGCTCCCTTCATTTTTAGTCAAACAATTCCAAAAACTATGTAATACTCTCCCAACACATGTCAATAATACTTAATGTTTCTCTGTAAGACTTGCCCTATTTTGCTGAAAATCATTATGCTTCTTTGCAGAATATATGTGATGAAATTCTGTATCTGCCAGCATTGAGGAGAGCTGTACTGGTCTTTTTCAAATAGGCATGAATCCATGAAATATTGCTTTTTAAAAGCCATAAAATTGAATTTATCTGCTTCACCCTTTTAATTGCTGGCACAGGTGCTTTAAAAATATTATTAAAATGAAGCCAAGATGACATTCTTTTTCCATGTAGGTGTGTCTTAATATAAGCAGCTCTTTTCAGGTTTTTATTTATAACGACAACTTCTCAGTGATGTTCTTTTGAACTTGTAAAGGCTTTGAATCTTCCTGTCCAATTCTTGATTTAAAACACTTGCTGACAAACAGAGTGGAGCGAGTTGAAATCCAGAGCAGTAAAATGGAGACATTTGGCCGCTTTAGGGCCAGTCGGTGTGAGGAAGGGTGAAGTCTGTGCGCTCGGGGTAATCCCTAGATAAGCCGAGGGCCACGTTTCCTTTGTACATTGCTGCCATCTGCTGCATTTCATCCGCAGGCTCGTGGGGTGGGATTTTCCTTCATCATACGCGGAAGAGCTCCGAAAGTAGAACGAGCCCCACAAAATCCGTCTGTTTCAAGGCAGCCCGTGTTCTTTTTAATTCGGTACCTAAACCTCTCTCTCGATGCTCGCCCAATTCAAACAATGTTTTCGCAGCACAGACAGGAGAGCTTACAACTCAGTCATTTGCTTATATTTCCCATCATGCAAATTTGTTGCAAGCCAAGAACAAGTTCTGCTCTCTGAGCTGCCAAGGAAAGGTGGCGAGGGGACAGGGACATGGTTTACCGACACCCAGGACACAAAGCATATACTCTCCGTTAATCGTCTTCTTTGTTCGTGGTGAGTTGAATAAATCATCCTAATTATAGAGGAACAGTGATTTGAGAGAGTTATATAAGCGCCAGTGCACTTTGCCTTTTGGCTGGTCCGATGGTAGTGGGTACACAGAAATTATTGCTGTTAGTTAAACTAACCTTTCTATATTCCTCCCCACTGCTAACCTTGACTGGTCTTTTTACAGCCTTTCTAGATATCATCTCCTCTTAACGAGCTGATAGCTGCTGCTCATATTTATCAATCTATAGTTACATAGAGCTTGTAGCTTCTCAGGTAAGCCAGCGTAAATTCTCACTACAGAACGCCACAATTTACTGTGTGGCACATTTGCCATTGTCAAAAATGAATGCTAGTCCTACATTTCGTGTAAGGAGCACTGAATTTCCAAGTTTCTATGGTTTTTTGGCAGAACTAATAACTCCATGTTTCCAGGAACTTGGGCTGTTACAGTCAGTAAAGGAGACTACCTAAAAACAGAGATGATAGATCTGGCTTTGTGACCAAATTAGAATCAGGGGTACAATACTGACCAGGCATTTATGTCAGCAATTTCTTGCACAGAAGATTTTTTTCCAATCCTCAACTTTCTGTTGTTGTATATAAAAAAAAATCTTCTTATTGATTAGAGATTCTTGCCTGCTTCTGTAGGAACTGGTCTCTAGATTATTGCCTGGGTTATGAGTTCTCATACCAGATTAATGTTTTCTGCAGATCTCTGAGAAAAACTTTGTTTGTTTCTCAATATCTTTGTTTTCTCGGGCATATTTTGGGGTTCTTTCCCAGTGATTTTTAGTTGAAGAATTTCTCAGACTGTAAGAATGTAAGGATTCCTGACGTTGCTCTCCAGAAGTCGGGAAGATTCAGGGACCACTATGTAAAATTAATGAAAACTTCCAACTGTCACTAGAATGAGTTGAGTATATTTATTTAATTAACCTGATTGTCCTCACAGCAGTTGAGTGTCAGGTAGCATTTGCTAGGTAGGGGGAAAAATGAAATACGAATGAATAAAGGAAAATTGTTTGTGGCTAGCACTCTAAAACTTATCAAAAATCTCAAAGTTTTGGGGGCTTCCCCCCCCCCCCCCCCTTGCAGTAGTGGTGCAAGACAGCAGAAATCACAATCCTGAAAGTCTGAAGGAACTTCAGTTTCTCATTCTATTTAATGTAACTGATCTGGAAAAAAAATATTTACAATACAAGGAAAGCAAGTTTGGAAGGAAAATCTTCAGAACAAGAATCTCTGGCTCAAACTTGGATAACAGTCTACATTACTATAAAAGTAAACTGAATCCAAATGAGGCCTCCTTAGGTCATTCCTGAGTGTTGTAGCAACATAAACATTACTTGTGCTTGAATATATGCAGTAATGTGTGTGTGTATGTGCTTGTCCAATGGTATTTAATGCCTTATTAAAGTACATTCTCAAGAAACACATAAAGTTATCTTTTTCAGGGACCTTCAAATTATGTTAAATTTCCTCATTAGCCTTGACTGACTCCTTAGAATAAAAACTTTTTAAATTAAGCTTTAAGGCTAGCATGTTGATTATTATTTTTCCCGATACAAAAACACATTAGTATTTCCAGAATTTGAATCCTTCCTTGCTAGTGCACTGCAGTCTGTCAAAATAAACTGCTTTCATATTCCATAGTGCATTCTCGAAGTGTAGAAAGTAGCTGTTATTTGGGTTTCTAGAGCACAGGATGCCTTATTTTTGAAGTCAACATTAAACCTAAGCTGCAAGGTGAGATAAGAGGAAAGGAGAAACAGGAGCTATTTTTGTTTTGTTTAAATTACAGCCACTCAGGAAATCATTGGGACCCACTTTTGTAGAGACATTTAGGCATACAAAATTTAGGAGAGATGCCACATCTGCTTCCCAAGGACAGAATTATCCTAATTTTCTTGTGTCTCTAAGCCAGGGCCTTTTCTAATATTATGATTCTGTGTAGAGATGCTGTAAAAACAGCAAGAGGAGGTCTGGTTTTCACTGGTAGCACAAACATGCAATGCAGGAAAACATCTGTAATGGAGTCTGGACAACCAGCACAGATGAAACATTATTAGGCCTTGATTTAGAATTAACCTCATACACAATAATTTCAAAACCAAAAGGAGTAGCAGCATGCTTACAGCACTGCCAATATTTAAATATTTTGATGGATCAGGACTTCAGCTGCCACTGTTGCTAAATGAGATTTGATTAAGCAATGCTTTGCCATGAGCCATTGAACAGTTTGCATGTGGTCATAAACTGCCTATATAGTAAAAGGTGGCAACTTTAATAAAAACACGAACTGTAAATAAAACAGTAAATAAATAAATAAATAAATAAATGCAAAGAAGCATCCTTTTTTTTTTTTAACTTGAAAACCAGCTGAGTGCCAAGAACTGAGAGTGAAGATTATTTTAAACACTAAGTTAAAACCATTATATACTAAGCACTTCCCAAGAACAGCCCTTAACCTTTATTACATGGAACAGAGATATTTTGGAATGTGATTTTATTGACATCCATGCCAATAATTTATATTTTTGTATTTAAATTCCATTCTCACCACAACAGAGTCTTATCCCCTGATCAGGCCCGCCCAAAGCAATTCACTGAGATGTTCCAAATGACAAATGTAATTGATGGACCAATTTATACAGGGCATAACATTACTACTGCATTAAGATTTCAGCATCTGACAGTTCCTGAATAAGATGACATGACATCATAAATTAGGAAATTGCAGTATCAATTTAGCTTTGGAAGAACAAGTTGGATTAGAAAGATGAAGTACAGAGACTATCAAAAGACTTCTTGGTAGGCAGTTTAAACTTCAATAAAAATTTCTGAGGGGACTTGGCCAGGGCTGTCAGAAGAAAATAAAGAGCAAAATAATTTTCCTATTTGAAATTGATAGAAATCAATTTTCAGTGACATTTCCTAAAGCTCTCTGGACAGAAGCAAATAAAATTAGGTTTAATCCTTGAGAAGATAATTTTCAAGTAGCTAATAACCATGAACATCACAAGATTTTAAATAATTTGCTTGTGATCTCTTGCCTGTAGAAGTGGAAAAACTTGTTGCTCCATGTAATATTCTTAATAAATTGCAATATTTAGTTTACTCACCTTACTAAATTATGCTGTACCTTTAAAACAGAAAGTGAGAAATTTGAAAAGAAATTTTCCCCATGTCTGGCAAAGCTTGAAAAGTAGTGTTCAGATTTCTAATTACATAAATGCCGATTAATAGGCTTTTCCCTTAGGTGAAACAACAAAGACTCCCTGCCCAACTCGTGTCCCTGCCATTTACTACTGCATTTATAGACACAAAGGAAAAGCAGAACAGCAGAGCAGTTGTTCTGCTGCTGCATGTGGCTTCTGATGATTCTGTAGTGTTATGGTCTTACTAAAGCTCCTGGGAAGAAGGCGGAAGCAGTATAAGCTTGCAAGAAATTAAATTATTCAGTAAATCTCTTTGTCTTTGGTGGACACTTGCAAGTCTGCAGTGAATGAGAGAGCTTATGTTACAGAGAACAAAACGAAGTTATTTCAAAGATAATGAATTCCATACTGTAATATTTAGTTGATTTTGACCAGGAAGCTCAGCCATCAGTGGGAAATTTGTATGTCCAAACACTCGTTTTACTACTGCTTCTTGGCTACCCTTATGATGCTTTTTAAAACTTTATGAATCCAGGGACAGTCAGGAAAAAAAAAAACGACCAACCAAACAAACAAAAACTAACCAACCAAAAAACTCCTACCCATAAACCAAGCCATGTTTCTCTTAGGAATTACAAGGTAAAGGAGACAAGAGATGGTTTGGGGACCTTATTTCCACCCAGTGCAACCTTATTGCTAGATTATTTCACTTGGAAAAATCTGGAATAAATGCCTCAGCAGGGTCATTTGACTCCTTTGTTTTCTTAAGATAGATTAGAGCTGTTTGGAAATCAAGGAAATTTTACTTCTCAGTTCTTTGAATGAGTATCCTGATCAATGAAGTTCTTTTCTGAGATATCAACTATACTACTCTTTGCTAAAATCAGCAATATTCATCAAGCATTTCTTTTCAAGAATTCAGTTTTCATGAGGAAAATTCTTTGACTGACAAAAATTATTTTTCCTATACAATGGAAGGAGACACCTCTCTGTAGTGGCAGGAGTAAAGATGATGTGAAGATGCATCATCAAATCTTGTGTCTTCTTGCACTCCTCAAACACTCCTAGGAATGTTGCTTGCAGTGTGTGTCGAAGTGTCAAATGAGGTCATTTTAATGATTGCTGTCACTAACATTAGATTTTTAAGTGCTGTGTAACACACTGTATTTGAAGCACATTGCAGAATCGTTGACACCTTTTTTCACTCTGTAAAAATTAATTAAAAGTAACCTTACGTAAGTACTCATAAAGGTTCCTGTAGCAACATTTACCCTATGACTTAACATGTCAAATATTTTGACAGTGTGTTAAGTCCCTAAAGACACAGCTAAACACAGAGAGAGTGGGTCACAACAGAGAAGAAGTCAGCATTAAGCAGGGTTAGTCAGAAGAGCAGCTGTTCACAGCAAGCAAATTAGCACAAGCCATATAAAGAAATCCTCATGAGCTCTTATAAAAAAAACCCCTGGTTTATTACATTCAGAGTGGGTGTCCACTCTAGATGGGCTCTTCTGGAACACGCAGCAAGGCTCCAGCCTGTATTTTCAAATGTACATTCAAAAAGGTTATATAGAAGATGACACATACCCCAAAATTTAGTCCTGAAGCACAGCTCATACTGCTGAGCATATAATTAGTGTGATAAAATCATACCAAATTTGAGGCCTGGGGAGATGTGGCTGGAAGGAGGGCAAAGACAAAGCCCTCAGAACAACCCTGTGGGCTGATTTAAGGTTCCCACTTTCTCCCAGGGTTTACAAATATTTTGGGTTTTTTCCATGGTAAGAGATTATTACGTTCAAGGATGTCATCCCTTCTAAATCTCTGTAATAGGCAAAAGATGTCTCTGTGAAGGTAAGCAGGGCCTGTTGTAAAACAATACATGAGCAAAGGGGCATGAAAACTCAAGAAAAATATACAATACCTCTTTATGGGGAAAAGAGATAACTTCCAACCATATTCACTTGCTGAACCTTGCTGTAAAAATGGCACAAAAGCATTGAAAGACAGCTAAGATTTTTGACCCAATCTTTTGAAGAAAAGTAATTCCACAAAAAACCCCCACAGATTTTGAAGTAGTAGCAAGTGAAATGGATTCCAACCGTGATAAAGTCCAAAAAGTTGTTGTCAGATTAGAAACTTGTTTGGAAAAGCCTGGATACAATATTACTGATGTAAAACATGTGCAAACATACTGAGTTGCATAAACAAATCCCTAACCAAACATATTTGCAGCATTACCAAAGTATTTGACAAAAATGAGAGGTAGCAAATAATCTCAGGAATTGTTCCAAATTGTGTGCATCCCTTGAATTTCATTTTAACCGATTTTCTACAGTGACATGGTCCTTTTTTTCCCTGCTTCCCTTTATGCTCTGTAGGTTTATGCAGCCAAAAAGAATTCTGCATAACTTTAAAAAAAAAAAACAAAAAAAACCCCCACACAAAACAAAACAAAAGACCAAAAATCACCCCAAGCAACGTTTGATTTTCTGATAAATCAGGAAAGGTAATAATGTTTTTAGTTTAAGGAGGTAGACCAAAGACAAGAGATTTGGCTATTGTTGTTGGCTGGAAACTGCTTTCCCATGAAAGAGACACTGCTTTGGTGCCCCTAACTTGTTTTGTTTTAAACTTTGTCCGACCTAGGTTGAACCTGCTGGATCTCAAGCTCTAAATGTTGTGCCTTCAAGAAGAACAAATTGGGTGAATCTTTGACTCTTCACTTCCTGGTTTATCTGGTTTCAGAATACAAAAATTCTGGCAACTCAATTGTATTGGAATGAAATCGCAGCGCTGTTCTGAAGAAATTCATCCATTAATCATGGTGCCATCAGGATAACAGTATTATTCTACAAAAAAACCCAACCTAAAACTTTTTCTTCTGGTACCAAACTAGTGCTATAAATGCAGAAGCCAAATAGCCCAAATTTTGAAATTCAGAGATTATTCCAAATTTTTGAAAATAACTCCATTTTCTATTCTCCTTTTGGAGCAAGGAATGACTGTATTTTCACTTTTTGTAGCTCAAAGCAACCTGATAGATCACATTCATCAAGCTGAATTGAGTCTCTGGAATATTTTAAACCAATCTCTCTGAAATCATGAGGAGTGATGTTTACTCTCTTTAGGATTATTAAATCTACTCCTGAGATGAGACAATGAGCTACTGCGCACACAGCAGTTTGCAGACAATCTGAAATCAGGCTCCTGAAGATTTTCCAGGACACATCCTTCATTCCTCATTGCTGCAGTGCCCTCCTGGGCTGAAAAAGTAACATTTGAACTGCTATTTGCCACTGTATCTCTTTCCAAGATTAACTGTGGCAATACACGGGAGAGGGTGAGACTGCAGGTGAGAAATCAGGAATGACAGTGTGACCTCAGGAGCTTAGAGGTAGGTCAGCAGAAGAGGCTCTAGAGCTGCTCAAAAGGTCTCCTTTGTGAGGTGACCAGAAAGGGGACAGTGAGAAGAACTGCAGCACAATGAAACAGCAGTGAATGAGTTGCTGATTTTGGAAGGTGGAAGAACTTCTGTCCCAGTGCCAACTAAGTACCACTTGGCTGCTTGCTATTCCAGAGACTCCCCACCCTTCCATTCCTCCCCTGGGATGGGGAGAATGGGAAAAATAAAACACATAGGTTGAGGTAAGAACTGCTTAATAGTTGAAATAAATTTAATGATAAGGAAAAAAAGAGAGATAGAGGGGAAAAGCCCAAGAGAAAGAAGTGATGTACATTATTGCTCACCCACCACTGATTGATTGATGCCCAGCCCATCCCTCAGCAGTGGTCAGTGGCTCTCCCCAGTTTATATACTGGGCATGACATTCTATCCTATGGAATGTCCCTTTGGCCAGTTCAGATCAGCTTTCCCAGCCATGCTCCCTCCCAGAGCCTTGTGCACCTGCTCCCTGGCAGAGCATGGGAAGCTGAAAAGTCCTTGACTTCAGGTAAGAGCTGGACAGCAACAACTAAAACATCAGTGTGCTATCAGTGCTATTCTCACACTAAATCCAAAACATGGCATTGTAACAGCTGTTAGAAGAAAATCAACCCTATTCCAGCCAAAACCTTTTCACCCAGTGCTGCGGTGCATTGCCCTCACAGTTGTGCTCTTTTGGACTTTAAACTGTGTGGCTGAGCTGGTCTGTTCTAACCAGGACCCTCCACATATTACATGGGTTTTTTGGTTTGCAAAACTGAGACCGCTTTCTCCCAGGGTGTGAGGGTTTGCTGCAGAAGTAGCTGCTGAGGGGCAGGTGGGTGTGGGAATGCCCAGAGCAGCAGGAAGTGTCTTCTTCAGGTGATTTTGTTTGCAAGGAAAGCATTTCACTGAAACTCTATCTTTCGGGTTTGCTTTTTCACTGATGCCCTTTAGCTCTAATATTGTCAGAAAAGAAAAACAAACAAGTCAACAAACCAAACCCAGCCATACAAAACAAAATAACTCACCACTTTTTTTAGGTGTCGATTTTACCCCTCATATAAAAGTTCTGGTTTGCAACAATAGTTTTTTAGTAGCTGTTGAGATCCCGATCCCACCCACGACCATTTGCTCCCGGCCTCTCCATCTCCTCATTTGCAGCACTGCTGCGGTGAGGAGCAGGAAGCCAAGGCTCTCCGACAGAGAAAGGTGTGTGCTGCTTGTTACTAGCTACGGCAGACGTAGCTAAAGAACGTAAAAGCTCAGATATATCTGCGAGACTTCTTGTTTGTCTCAGCCCACGCGGCAAACTCGTGGCAAACAGCCCACGCGGCAAACAGTGAGCTCTGCGCTGTAAAGATGATCTGCGAGCAGCCCTTTTCCATCGTGTCAGAGTCCGCCTGCGATGCTGCCCCGCAGCCGGGAGGAAGGGCTGCAGCACCGCCTCCTCCCCGGCACATTCCATGTGTTCCATGGCTCATCTGCATAGCGCTTACCCGGCATGCAGCACAGCCCGGGGATGCTGCCAGGAGAATTCCCACGCGGAATTTAACACGCATGGGATTTAAGGAGAGATACGGCGTGCTGCTTGCGAAAGAGAAACCTCCAACCATTTGGTTTTGCGAGGCCAAGGTGTGAATAGTGCCATCATAACAGAGAGAGCATGCTCTTTGCAGAGCAATAAATACTTATCCTGCCGCACTGCTTTTCGGCTGGTCCGATGGCAGTGGTATTTATAATTGATCACAGTCAGTTACAGATTTCTTTGTTCTTTCTCCACACCCACTGCCGCACTTGACTAGTCTTTTGTTGCTGAAGATCCACAATTTTTTTGAAATTCCCTTTAATTTGCAAGCTGACAGTCTCTTTTGTTAACCTCTGATTTTCTGGAATAAAAGAGGATCAAGACAAGCATATATATTTTAATCTTAATCCCTCATGGGATTAAGTACAGCTACTTACTTGATTTATGCCATTGTTACCAACACAGGCACCGTGCTTCAAAGGCATTGTGCAGCAGCAGTTGAAAGTGTTACTCACAGTCGGGGGCAGAGGAGGAAAGAGGAGTCACTTACTTGAGACTCTGCTTTAATTACATGGTTTTCATTTCTAATACACAGCATGCTTTTCACAGATTAATGAAATAGTAAAAGGGATAAACAGCAGAACTACATGATGACTGCCTAAACCTTTCACCTACAAAACACAAGAATTTTTGCTGTACATGCCTCAGACCAATATGCCATTTGATTACCAGAGAATACAGCAACTGAACAAGGTGGAGGTCCTTGTTTTGTGCAGAAAGGTGCCAAATTTTTGGTTGTTGTGAGCCTGAAATATTTATTTAATGATCTCCACAGGTGGTGGCTCAAAGCTCATTTCCTTGAGCCATCTTAGGCCCCACTTTCTAGACTGGGGGAAACATGCAGGAGATTTTTTTAAGTCACCTGAGAGATATTAACTACTGAGAGGAATATATCCTCAGCCACCACAGATTCATTTTCTCTAGGCTCTTTAATCAGAATTTATCATGTATTTGAAATCTGTATTTTGTGTTTAATTATTAAATCCTACTGGCTAAAATGCAATTCTTCCTGTTGACCTTTCTCTTCCATTGCCCTTTAGGTTTTTTCTACTGCCTTCCTTTCAGCTACAGCTAACTCATAAATTCCTTACAAACACTAGGCTGTGAACAAAAGGCTCCTTTTGTGGACTGAGCTGCAGAGGCAAAGTTGTACCATGTACTCCTATCACCACCTCCTTAAGTGGCCTCCAGCCGTGTCCACAGGCAGAACCTGCAAAGGCAGTGACAGCTCTCTGTGCTCACACACTGTGACTGCACCACGGGACCTGCAGGGACAGCTCTGCAAATCGAGAGCCATCTACCTCTCCATTAACCCAAATGACATGAATATGCCACTAGAAACCTGCATGCTGTCATAGATATAAATCCTATATATATTTTTAAAATTTTATTTCTCACCTTCAGGATTTTCTTTACCAGTTCCAAGTTTTCCTGTTACAGGTTTGCTACTACAGCCCTTCTCCAAGGGTGTGGAAGCTTTTTCCTAATGAGGGCTAAAGATAATCTTCCAATAACACTTCTTGTCACATATTATTATTTAACTTAACATAGTTAATCATTGTGGTAATAATTGTGTGACCTTTACATTTCCTTTCCTAATTTTGCTCTCCTTCCCTTTCCTTTCCTAGCTGTGCTCCCTTTCCTTTCAGTGGGGGTGGTGGTTGCACTCAGCTCTGTCTGAAACACAGAATGAGCCCTCCCATCCCCTCCATAGGGACACAGCCCTTCCAAACCTTGAGAGATTTGCACACCAGGGATAATTCTGAGAGCCAGGTTAAATTATGAGAATTAATATGTGAGGCATCCCTCTGCTGAGCCATCCATCACAAATCCCAGCAGAGAACCTGCCTGCTCCCTCAGCTCTGAGACATCTACCTTTGCCTAACAGGTATCCTGGAAAGCATTTTGCCAGGCAGGCACAAGTTATGAAGCTGGTTCCAAACCCAATGCTTTTGGGGAGGAAAGGCTGGAAATGCCTGGGGAAAGCCCCTCTTTGCCCTCTTGCCAGGCCCCTTTAGCCAGCCCTGTCAGCAGCCTGGCCCAGTGGCCAGGCCCATGTGTGGGCAGCCAGGAGCTGAGGGGTCTCTCTGTGAGGTGCAGGAAGTGTCCAACTCTTTTTTGGCATTGGCTTTTCTTGCCTCCTCACTGCTTGTGCCACCAGCCCACCTGTCCTGCTGGCAGCCTGCGTTATTCTTGGGCAGCCAGGCCTTGATGCCATTTTCTCTTCCCTGCCTCATCCCTGTTTTTAGCTTCCTTTTTGGCCCTGGCTGGAGCCTGTCCCAAGCTGGAGTGCTGCCTGCCTCCCCATGGTCCTGCACAAGACACCTGCATTACCCATCACTGCATCCAGACACATTTATATTTTCCTGTTATTTTATATGATATAATCCTAGTCTGCTTTGCTTTAATGAGATTTCTCTTGGTTTTCTCATTTTGGAAACCCGGTTTTGATTCTCTTTTCTAACCACTTCTTCCCATCACTTGCTGCATCCTCTAGGCAAGCACAGTCATTTTTAAAGAAACCTTTTAAATAAGCAAGATGCAGCAGACTTTCTGATGTATTTGGGAGTCCAATAACAATGTGTCAGCCAGCTCTGCTGATTACATCTCCTGGTTGGCTTTGCAGTCATTAGATCAGTAGATAAATTCCTACTAAATACAACTCCCATCTCAACACCCATTTTAAAGCACCGTACCTAATATGAGGAAGTAAAAATGACACCAAGTGCTTTTGTATATGAGTGACAGCCTTTTTTCTAGAAAATTCCTTGTCTTCATATCACTTTGAGCCTACAAAGTTTGTATGCGAGTGCTAAATGAAATTCAAATGAAATTTTATAGGCCAGTTTTATTAATCACCCAGGGTTTCAATTAATAGAATATTAGTTACCAGAACATTGTAAAGCAAATTCTAGTGAACTTTCCATTACTTTGATATAAACTGCAACAGCTGAGTCTCACACAAATGAATGTGACAGAAAGGTCAGTGACAGTGATAGTAGTCATCCGCTCTTAGGCTGATCACCCAAGTGGAATTTTCATTAGGAATTTTTAATCACTTCTCCCAGGCTCATAGTTCTTTTTATGATCAGAGCAGCTTCTTTATGGAGCCACTGTTTTTCTGCATCTCAGGGTTCACAGAGATGAACTCCTATGTAGTTCAGCAGACCAAGAAAGAAAGATTAAGGTAAATTAAGTAAGACCAATGAAATTTCCACTGGGAAGACAAAAACCAGGCATCAGCAATTAGTCCCAGTGGTGCATGTTAGAGAGCTCCTTCCCTCTGGAGAAGAGGAAATATCCTGCCTCCTGCAGCACCAGGGAGCCACACCACACTGCAGCAGAGCTACTCTGCCTGCTGGGACAGTAACTCACTGGGGGAATTCACTTGTGAAGGGTGATGGGGCTCCTCAGATCTACAGCTTATGCTTTCCATGCATCCCTGTCTCCGTACACAGCTGTGGCACAGTACCTGTACCTTCTGCTGGGCAAGCTGTCATAGAAACAGGGCTATGTTTCTGCCAAAAAGTTGTCTACCCCCCCCGTGCAGGAGGGAAGAGGATTGTCCCCAAAATAAGCAGCAAAAGGAAAACAGTTGCCTTCCCAGCTCCCACATCAATCTTTAAACACAAAACACTATCATTTTGGCCACATCTGCACCACAAACCTGCAAGAGTCTAACAGATAAATGAAAATGCACTAAAATAATCTTTGCAACACGACCAAGTTTCTTGTGAAATTTGCTCAATTTCTTTTAGCTGAGTTTACAAAAGTACCGTAAGGCTAACAGATTACAACATTCTCTCACTAAAGCAAAACAAACATTTTGAAGAGAACACAGCACAAAGTACAGTTAGAGAAAGTACCTTCTCTCTAGGCAAAGTTATCCTTTCACTAGAAGTTTGTTTTGTTGTTTAAACTGAATTCTGGAAGTATTAACTTAGATGCTTAGTGTAAAAAAATAATAATTGCAAATATGCAACATTGTTACCTGTGCTGAAAAAGCTGAGCTGTTTCTTTAGCAAGCATTCCCTAGGGAGAGATGTTGGAAGACCAAATATACAAATTCCTATAGTCTGCAGAGATTAAACAAAGTAATTTTAATTAATTCCCAAGGGGGAGAGAGTCTTCCCAACCTCTAAATTGCATGGAAGCTCTGCAAGAAAAAAAAGAGACATGGTGTGTAATTTCAGATACTTTACAGTTTTTTTTCCACCACAGAAATCACAAAATGTTTTCACAGTGATCCAGGTTATCTCTCTTAGGACTGATACCCCGAGAAGGGGAAAACCATATCTCACTTGGCATGAGAAGGAAGTGCTGCTAACAGTGTCACGTGACATAATTTTCTCTGTTGTCTTGAAGACACAGATCTATAATTTAAGAAGTTGTTCCCCACCAAATTAAAACAACATCAGGTTACACATCTAAAGGAGATATGCTTTCAGAATGTGCTGCTGTGAGTGTGGAGCATTCCCTGTCACTGTCCTAGCCCTGTGAATACTCCAAGGACCGTAGTTGGTGTAAATCAGAACGCATTAATTCTATGCCTTAAGGAGTTTGCAGGGAAATGTCTCTTGCCTGACTGTCATCTGTCAGAGGGGGAGCTGGTTTTGTTGAGACATGTGGGTGCTCTTTCCATGTCAATAAGAGCTAACAGTAATTGATGTTAATAAAGCAATACTCTTTTACACTTACTGAAGGCATGGGCCTAATTATCAGCAAGCATAAAAGTAAAATGAAATGGAAACTTATCTTACATGTTAGCTAGAATAGAACATCTACAGTACAGTAGAACATCCCCTTGAAAAATATGCCCAAGTTTCAGAGAAGCCTAACAGGATGGATAAAATAAACCATTTTGCAAATAATCTTTTTTTCATGGAAATTTCTATAGCCATAATGAATGGCAGAGTGGCCTCCAAATATTTTGCAATACTTCCTGCTGTTCTAGAGTTCTCACCCAAGCAGGAGGACTAGGCTACAATTCTGATCTTATTCGTGTTTCTGTAATTGGTTCCAAAAGAAAAGCTGGTCAGATAAAAATCTGAGTCCATGATCTTCTAATGAAAAAATAAAAAAGAAACCCAGGCTATATCAAACAGACCAGAATTCACTCAATTTGTAGTAGTGACATATAATAAAGCTGATAGAAAAAAAAAGAAGAAGGAATAAATTGAGATCAAAGTGCAGGAATATAACATCTCAGTGATCATCCATGACTACCTTTATTTGTCTCCCTTGCTCTGAAAATAGAAGGTGAAGATCAGATATGAAGGTTTGAGATTTTGGATAACTAATAATGCTGCTGCTCCTGCTTTAAAAAAATTATAAAACAAACAAACAAACAACAAACATTGCTACCAGCAATCCACCCAAACGTTTAATCCACCCACCTATCCTTTGTTAATCCACACCCTTTCACTAATTCCAGATAGTTATCTTCAGCATTACAAAAAAATGAACTTTCAGGAGAACATACAGGGAATATCATATGATTCCATGCAAAGTACAGCAAGTGCAGCCCTTGGAGGATTTCCCCCTCTTTTACACATTCTGTATTTCAGGTTTTACTGCTGCTGAGATAGACCATCTAGCTGATTTCTTTATGTGACACAACGATTCTGAAAGCTGTCTTTGTGACAGAGTGATGAGTTGCCTTCCTGATACAGTCAGTTTTACCTATCTCAGGTTTCATAATCACCTGTCACTCCAGATGCAAGGGAGCCACCAATTTTTTCACAACCTATTTCCCCACTCTCATTGGGGCTCTTCCCCATGGGTCACAGTGGCAGTTTGCAAGGTCACAGAAGGAAAAGAGCACCTGATGCCGTGTCTCTGGGAAGGGTTAAGGAGGAGACATGATGGAAACATAGCAGTGGGTGAGAGACAGATAGTCTCTTCCTGCATACGTATTGGAAACTCAAGAACCAAATACTTGTGTCTTTTCTGCAGTGAGCATTAAAATCCCACGCAGCTTGGGCATGTTGCATTTCACCAGAGCAGGACTATAACTCTATGTTCTCCTGCTAATTATTTAACCAGGACAGATTTTCCCCAGCATGTGTGCTGGCACCTAAGGAAACTTCCAAGAATTTGAAGAGAGGCTGAGCTGCAAAGCATTCCTCATAGTCAATTATGTAAACACTTCCAGTGAAGAATTACACCAACAGCCATGGAGACAAGTACCCACAGGCCTTGGGAGAAAATGCAGGAATTCCTCCAAGTCCAGGAAAACCTACCTTCCTTCAGTAATGACAAGCCTTTGGGGAAGGGAAAAGGTTGCAATCAGGGAGATTAACAATCATCTCCTTCTGCTTATTAAGTTAGGAGAGAATGCTGCTTGCCTGGGTCAGGGTTCCACTAGGCAGCAGAGACAATGAATTCCATAACAAGAACGGCCCTCTTGAGGAAGGAGAGAGAAGCTCAAAGGAAAATAAATCAGATTGATCAGTGCTTATTAATGTCTGCATTCATTACATACAGCAGAAGCTGAAAAATAGGCTGAAGGGAAACTCTCAGAGATGAAGGTCCTTTCTGCAGCCGAGCTTGCTTCTGGCATGTGGGGATGTTCCCATTTCCTAACGTATCCTAAACATGTGCTGCCTCTGCTCCCCTTGGGCTACCTCTAGTGCTCAGCAGGTTTCTCAGCGAGCTGATATAAACCTTCAGCACTGGCCCGAAGTTGAACCACTGAAGCTTGTCCACAGGCCACTCTTTGAAACACCTTGGAAACCGGAGAGCGACCTCCCTCCCTTCCTCTCTCCCTTCCTTCCTTCCTTCCTCCCTCCCTCTCTCTTTCCCTCCCTCCCTCTTTCCCCTTAGCTGTTAGAAATTGAATTATTTTTGCCATTCCACTGATTAAAGCCATTAAAACAAGCCGAAGGAGGGAGATGAAAAAAAAGCAGTAATACACTGGAAGCTCAGTTTTCTTCGGAAAACACAGTAAATGGATGTGGAGGGGTAAAAGCCAGCTCTTAAGGGCTCACGGAGGAACTCTGCAGAGCAGCACGGGTCCCAGGGAAGGGCGGTGGGAGGCGGTGCCGGGAGCAGGGGCGGGACTGGTTATTTCCATACCGCTCTCCCAGAATGCAGCGGGGGTTTCCAGGGGGAAGAAAAGGATTTTTTCTGTGCCCAAAGGCGAGTCTTTGAAACCGTGGCTTTCACCGCGCTGTAGAGAATACAGACTCGAATGCCTGGGCAGTGAAAAAACGAGGGCCTGGGCCATTTGAATTTAGCCATAAGTGGCAAGGTGTGTTTCCAAGGGAGGTATAAATACGCCTGGGTTGCAAGGGCGCCTTCGGCTGGTCCGAAGGTAGTGGGGTATCTCAATTGATTGTTCACAGTCAGTTACAGATTGATCTCCTCGTTCTCTCTTTCCCCCCCTTCCCACTACTGCACTTGACTAGTCTTTTGCACCCCGGGCACACCCTCCCGCAGCATTGGGTCATCCCTGCCACCAGGCTCTCAGTTTTAGGGCAAGGAAAAACACACACACACCCCAGAAAACTCCTATTGGTATTATAACAGTGCCTGCTATCGCAATATCCACGCTTCCAGCCAAATTCTTGGTGGTTCAGCTTGTCAGGCACTGCCTGCAGCCTCCAAAGCACTGAACATAACCTGGCTGATTTAGATTAACTTGGTGGCACACCAAAAGCAGAGCAGGGAGCTCTCAGCAGAGGTGTCCCATAGAGATAGGACCAGCTACATGCATCTATAAATACACACCCCTTAGGACAATTAAAAGTGTTGCTAAGAATTTTTGAGAAGCAGTACAGGAACCTGGTCAGACAAGTGCAGCAGAACAGAGGTGGCAGAAGGGACAGCCTAGCTGTCTCTGATGGTAGAGAGCTAAAGCATTGTCTGAAAACATGCACATCTGAGCACTTTTAGGAAGAGAAAAGCATCTCTTTGGCCTTGGGCAGAAGGACTAATCACTGTTGTAAACCCTTGGAGGGTCACACTTGCTGCTCAAAGATAAATTCTTTATTGGACCATGTCAGGCACCTGCTTTCCAGAAGGAGTTTTATGCTTATGATCAGAACAGACTGCAAACACAGTTCTGTGACCTCAAGAAATCTGTAGAAGTCTGAAAGAGGAATGGCTTTCAGGCCCTTTCCTGTGGGCTGGAACCTCATTGGGCTTTACTCACTACCCTATTTGTTTTGGATCTTGTCTGATTCTCTCCCTCCAGGAAGATTTTTATTCTGTAGGTGCATCCCAGATACCAAACTTCAGGCTTCACAGTCCAGTGCAGGTGCCAGGCACACAATCTTTTAATACTGAATCTTTTACTGGAATTAATAAGTCATGGCTTGGAACAAGGAAAACTTTGTTGCCTCCATAGTGCTGGATGGATCTTGCTTATTCTCAAAGACTAACACTGGATTCAATTTAGTAGAAGGAAGAAAAGTTTACCTAGGAGAAAGGAAATGTCATGGACAGCAGAGAAGCACAAAATAACCACTCCTTTCTTGTGGCTAACAAATGAATACAGCAGGATACTTAGGAATGCATTTGACAGATTCTCTGAAGTTGCTGTTAGACTCCGTTGAATCAGAAAATGTTCATTCATTCTTTTATCACTATTAAAGTGCATGGTCTAAATTGGTTATTGATTTCAGCCAGTGATAAGATGAAAGCAAGGAAAGTTTCAAACCAAACCAGTTTTGTGGCAATGTTATTTTCTCCCCCTCGAAACAGTATCTCAAAATCTAAAATTCCCACTAGAACATCTTTGTAGAGTTCTTTTATGTCTAGGCTGATCCATGTCTCAGGTTAAATGTTTTCTCATGTTTTTTCACTCTCATATAGTTATTGATCTGTATTTACTAGTGGCAAAGACCGGTTGTATAGACTGGTACTGCCTGTGATTCATTTACGTGTGTGCAGCCATCTTCACACATGGTCCTAATTTCCTCTTTCCTTTCCAAGCAGTATGTTTTCCACCAGTGACTTAGGTCTGGCCTTTCACACTGCAGTGCTTCACGGACAAGAGGATGAACTTGCTCCCTATATATCCAAAGCTCTTCTTCAGGCTGAAGTGTTTAAGTACTGGATGTCTTGTGACAATGAAGTTTGCCCATTCCTACAGTTCACAGCAAAATAAGCTGCATGGTTAGGAAAATAACTCCAAACAAAGTGATTTTGTCCAACCACTGAAGCTGTAACCACAGCATTGTGATCAAAGAAGGACTTTTTAATCCTTACTAGCTCTTTTGGACATTTTCCAAAAGAAGCAAGCACTACTTATACACACTGCCGTGTAACTATGGCAAACAGCATGCTTCAAGGAGATAATTAACATCTTTGGTGCACTTCAGAAGCGAAAGAATGAAAAAAACAAAACCAACTGTGACCCTTTTTTTTTATTTAAAACGCAATTTTTCTATTTAATGATTGGCTGGTTTGTTCAAATTGAACATTAAAGGTGATTTCTGAGAAAAATAAAGACGCAGGCAGATTATAGTAAGGCCACTTACATATCCACTTACATATCCTGAAGTCAGGTGCTCTATTACTGCTCCATCAGGCTGAGGAAAAAGAGCTTAAATGAAGCTCAACCCACGTTTCACTAGGCCCTCTCTGAAACTCTGCTGGCTGGGAAAAGCTACAGCTCAATTAAACTAGTGGAGTTTTACTTGCTATCTTTTAGTAGTTACCTTGAGACTGAAAAAGACCAAAACCAACTCAAAATCACAAAAGAAGAACCAACCCCCATATGAAAGTACATCACTAAAGTCCACTGTCCAAAGGCATCAGCATAAGTTACATATGAAAGATTTCACATGGCAAGTGAATGCAAAACTGCTCTCCTTACTCAAAGCAGTAGTACCAATTTTTAGTGGCACATCCCATTTCCTGAATGCATTCTGTGGTTCAGAAATCGGTGTTAGTGCAGCACTTAGAATTGTGGAGCTTTGTTTGTGTTGCATACTTTTGTTTGGAACAGGCCCATAGGTTAAATGCAAGTTATTAGGCTGAATATGGAAAGCAAACAGCTGAGAACTTGTGCTCTGATACGTAAACCAACAAGACTGGCTGAGTAAATGGCCCTGTCTAGCCTTAATTTCTCTCACTTTAGGGAAATTTATCACTTACCTTTTCCTCCTCCCCTGAGATCACCTTCTGCTGTATTTTTCTTTTACTCAGCTTTTATCACTCTGAGTAGCATTTTACCAGGCTGCATTGTAGAACAACTCTCTCCTATTGTAAGGCAAAACATACTAGATTTCAAAAAGACCACTATAACTTAGACAAAGGCAAGTAGGATGGTATTAATGCAGGTCAGGCTGTCAAGTGTCAAACAACTGGCTGTTTAAAACCAGAACCCATGGAAATCCTTCAGAGGATTGGGTTACTGATTGTGATTAGGGCTTTATTTGCATGGTTGGATTAAATATGGTTCTGTTAACCAAATCACACACAGCTTGAGATGTGAACAGCATATCTGAAACTGAAACTCCCACCTTTCTAACATAAGGTTTTGGACCATTCACAGATCAGATCCCTTTCTCTCTAGATGCAAAAATGAAACTGGAGAGTGGTCCCATCCTTCCAGACCAAAGCAGCTTCATCTAGCCTCTGCAAAGACATGATAATTTAGTTTTCATGGTATATAGAGAGCTTGCTCAGACAGATTACAGCACAATGGCTTCACATAAAACCAGCTGCTCCTGACACAGAAAATCCAGCACTAATGTTAACAGGATTCCAGTCTGTGGCTTAGAGCAGGCAGAGCTGTGTCTAAAGGAACTGGCTTTGAGGGCAGAGCATCCTCCAAGGATGTTGAACAAAATCAGTTGACTTGTGAGTGGGATTCTGGGCAGATATCAAGACAGGCTGTGCATGGTGGAAGAACATTTCTTCTGCCCATTTTTTCACACAACCTACCATGGGTCCAGGCAGGAAAAGAAAGGGAGCCCTTTGTAGTCTGCAACTGAGAGCCCTTCCCTGGCAAACACACTGCAGCGATGTGCAGTGATTCCTGTGACACCTCAAGCTGTGCTGAAGTGTTAGAAATGCCTGGCAACTGACACAAGATGCTACTGCATTGAATTTGGCTAGGACTGCTCACAGATCTCTGATCTGCACTGACAATGGGAGTTTTGCAACCGAAGCACAGCAAACCAAAGCTGAATTGCATAACAAATACAAGGGTCTACAGCAGTTTGACTCAGCAGATTACACAGTTTGCACAGGGCTTGACTTACTCACTACCCACATCAAGGGCTGAGCATGTCCATTACCAATGCAGGCTGTCAGCAAAAGGCCTTTGGAGCATGAACACTTTGCAGGGGCTTCTCTTACCTACCAAAAAAGAAAAGATCGCAATCTGATCTACAGTAAATGATACTTTCTGAGATGCCTTTACCCTGTATAGTTTATTCATGTTCTACTTTCCAGAGGCCTCTTTCCTCAGCACATAGGCTCACATACAAGAGGGCAGATAAAGCTTTGTTGCAGCAGCTCTGCAGTGCCTTGCTTGCCAGTCAAATCCTGGGCCATACCCAGGCACTACCATAATTAGCAGTTCGGACATACAGAATTGCTGAGAGTAGAAACCAGTTAATAACCTAGATTGCAAATCCTCTACTGTTAATAAATCTTTTTCAGTACCAAAAAGCTAGCACTTAATGCAGTATCAAGATCCCAGGCCAGTATTTACTGTCCCAGACACAGTACAAGCTCATTCCTCAAGGAGCACCAGCTGTGCTAAAGTTGCTGCCTGCCTTAGTTCTCAACCCCTCAAGGAAAGGAGCTGACCCTGAAGAAGTCCCAAGTCTCACTACTTTAAGATGTACTGCAGTTTACAGAAATAACTTTGTTTTCAAGAGGATGCATAGGTGGGAGATACACCAGGCCAGGCTCCATGGACTGTTAATATTACACAAACAAGTTCTGTGCTGAAGCATAAACTGCAGGATCTCTTCCACCTGAACCATAATGAGAAGTGATGCCATATGCCCATGCAGCTGTGGCTAAGAGGTAGTGAGGGGAGCTCCATTATTCTCCTGCACTGTGCATTTTTCTTTTCTTCTGTAAGAAGGGAACACCAAGGCTAATCAGAAACACTTAGGTAACTCTTTAATAAAAGAATTTAGGATGTTTAGGAAAGCATCCTAATGCATCAGGAAAGGAAAAGCAGGCATTTAACAAATTCCAAAAGATGGTATGACCTGTTGTCCTTAGAATGCATCAATAACATTAATGTCACTTTCTGAACAGATATAACAGACCTTGTGATGGATCCATCCCAGTGAGTTTCACAGAGGGTTGACGTGATGTGCACACAGCAAAGGACAGGATACTTGATCTAAGGAAAGCAGTTTGCTTTCCATTATGATTGTGCCCAAAGCTTAGGGGCAACAGTATCCTTATCTTGCTGAGAAGTGATAAATGCATTTATTATGACACTCCAAGGTGTGTGGCACAGCCAAGGACTCCCACAAAATGTGGCAAGGCAAAAACAGTGCAAGGATGTAACAAATCAACATTTCCTCTGCTGCTCATAACCTAAACCCATAACCTACTTGGGGGTAACACTGCCTGCTCTTGCAGCTCACAGTTGTCAAGAAACTGTAAAAAGTACTTCAGCTACTGCATTCCTATTCCTTATTCAGCTCTGGCTTAAGCACTACTGCTCCTGAACAAGATTCAGTGTTTCAGCACAGTACTGAATTAAGTATATGAACCAGGCTGCCTCCACCTGTGGATGCAAGGAAGAGAGAGAGGCAGGAGCACTGAGCAAGCACACCAGGACACTCCCCTGGGCCCTGTGTCTTTTATTGCCACAGGGGCTTCCCTGGAAGCTGGAGGGGTTTCAACCCGGAAGGGTGCTGGCTCCTGCTGGGTGGAAGAAGTTTAAAGAAACAGTACAGCATTGGCAAGGATGATGTTAATAATTTAGCACCTGTCAGAAGAGAGGCCAGAAATGCTCGTGCTCAACTTTAACTCTTACGGTCCCAAGCAGAATGGTGCTTCAGCCCTGACTGCAGTCCTTCACCACCAATAAGGGACTCCTCATGCTTCCTTCTACATGTTCCATATTTATCCATGTCCTCCTGTTAGGTAGATTGCATCTGTTTTGAAATAAAACCCTTTAAGTCTGCAACTAACTAACAAGGAGCAATTTACTTCCTCACAGCATTGTGTGAGGTATTTTCTCAGACATAGGACCTGAACTATGTTTCAAGAACTGATTTTAAAAGCCTGTGCCTATTTGAAGAACTGAGCTGGTAACATGGGCAGACAGGAGAGAACTTGTTATTTGGTTTGTATGTATATTTTCTAAAGCTGAAAAAAAAAAATCACTCTGATGCTGAGTTAAATATGATTTTGCTCCTGTTGCCTGCACAACACACTTAGAATAGATTACAGCTTCTGAAAGCTCTGCAGAAGAGTTGCAAAAAGAAATGGCAGTAGATGGGAAGATAATGCATTCTGACTTTACTGGGTGAGAGCCTTGTAGATAAGCCTAAGCTTAACAGGCATCTGTACACTTAAGAATAGCAGGGAAGAAAAGCCCTCTAATGAGTAAAGAGGAGATAGACAATGCCAGGGCGTGAGTTAAATTATGATGCTGCTTTAACACTTAGTTGGTTAGCATTTCCCAGCTTTTGCTGATAAACAGAAGCTGAATAGCATTCAGGCACACCCCAGCACTCCCAGGAGATTTGATACTGTCTCTCATTCATAATCTGCTGGTGAGCTTTTTTCACTAGCTTTGGCTAAACCATTAATTAAGGGAAAGCCTTCTTGCAGTCCCATACACCTCTGCAAGAATAATTTGCTAGTTAATGCTTTGCTCTGTGGGTTGTTAACAGTGGGGGACACTCCCTTGTTAAGGTGGAAGGGAAGCACATCCCTTCAGTTGGGATGCCAAGTGCAGCAGGAAAGTATAAGGACTACATACCCCTTGCAGTCCCTTTTGGGTCCTCAGACTCTAAGACTGCATCTCCCCAGAAGAAAAAAAAAAAAAAAGACTGGGTAGTGGTTTTAGATTTGGACACCCTCCAAAAATCTAAAAACTATTGCAACAAGCAATTACTGAAGGAAGACCGGTGATATTTTGGAAGACAGAAAACACTGCTGCTAGAAGCACTACTTGTAAAATGAAATGTGAATCAAAACTGCCTCAGGGACACTCAAGTTTCACACATTGCAGCCTCACAGCTCTGAGAAGAGGCAGACAGTGCTTCTAGAGCATGTAAGTCTGCAATCTCAACATGGCCCATAAATTTATAAACATATCTAAACTGGGCCATTCAAGATAAAAATCTACTCTTAAATGCATATACTCCCAAAGGGAGCACAGAGAGGATGTGATTATTCTTTGTACCCGCAATACCTGCTAGAGGAATTAAGGCCATTAGAAGGTCTCAGTCTGCTCGCCCAAAGAAGAATCATTATCAAACTTTCCTCTCTGCAAAAGGAAAGAAGACAATAACACATAGATCTGATACCGGAATCCCAGCATTTCCACCCACTAGATGCTCTTTTTCTGCCATGCTCCAATTACTCCAAAACATATTTAGGAAGACTAAGATGTAAATGGGTCAATATGGAGTAGTAAAGAGAGGTACATTAGAAAACTTGCTATTTTAGCATCACCCCCTCTATAGAGAGGCACAAAGCTAAACCAGAGAGGTCTAGAGCATATTTAGTTAACAAGTCCCTGTGTCTTACCTCAGTAGGACCAAATAATTCATCCACTCTTTAGGAAACCTCCATTCTTATCCTCAGCTATGAATACAGTGATAGAGTCACATGAATAGGTACACAGAAACATAACAAAAGAGACTAGTTGAAAAGACTCCTCCCCCCAGTAACCATCACAACAAAAAAGAGACATCTGTTTGTCTGAGGGATCTGCTTTTCTGTTTTTGTATCTTTTAACTTAAAAACAGCTGCATTGGAGTCAAAGAATAAAGCTCAAGATAGTCACAAAAAATAAAGAATAAAGCTCAAGATAGTCACAAAAAATAAAGGATGTATTTTTCTCCAAAGATCAAAACCATAACTAACATAAGACATTCATATTAGAGTATTAAGTTCAGTGTCCAGAAAAAAACTCAACTGCCATAAAAAAAAAAAAAGATACTGCAATTGCTTTACTGCTCAAGAATCTCTTTGCTCAAAACTGCTTAATTCTTCTCTCACAAAGTTTTGTCAGTAACTTGATTTTAACTACATTGTACAAACAATTTTTCTTCTTCACCTTCATTTTATTTAAAGCTCTTCTTTTGTTCTGGAGAGTTTTGTTGCATGCTCCTCTATAAATTTGCTCAGATGCTCTAAATCTCTGTCCCCGCCTTCAAATTTAATAGGGTTGTTCTTCTTGTCCTTTGGAGCAAAGTAGATGGTGGGGAATCCCTCCACTTTGTAGTGGTCATTTGTCACGTCGTTGGCAGTAGCATCCATCTTGGCTATAATCAGATTTTTCTCATTCTTGTATTTTTTGCCTAGCTCATTATACACTGGTTCTAGTTTCTTGCAGTGTCCACACCACGGGGCATAGAACTCTATGAGAACATCATTCTTTGGATCCATCACTATGGTATCAAAAGTTTTACCCACTACCACTTTCACAGGCCCTTTGTTATTTTTTGGCACTGGCTGGGACTTCACAATTGGCTTCAGTTTTCCTAGAAGGAAGGAAAACACACAACACCATTAGAATGTTGTAAGAGCAGTCTGCCTGGGGAAAACCACTGCATCAGCAAATGAACTTGCCTCAGCACCAAACACAGGCTAGTTAACTGGTGACCTTTTGGCTCAATAACCTCGTGAAATATGGGCAACAGCTTGTTTTGCAATTCTTTAGTACCCTTCTCTTTTTATGGCTATGCATCCACAAAGTACGAACCTATGATTTATTACAGTAGTCCCAAATATTAATGACCAGCTCACACTTTAAAGACACAGGAACACTTTACGCTTGTAAAACACTCTGTTTACTGGAGCCATTGTCCCAGGAAAGGTAGGACAAATAGCCCTTGGAAGGGTAAACCAAATAGTTTAGAGAACCCTATTTTAGAAACTGTACCTTTTTTGAATGCCAGCACAAACTGCCTGAGTACATCAGAGTCAAACTCTTCTGGCTCCATGGCATACTTCTTGCCTCCTTCATCCAGAATGGCAGCGTTGACATCCTCCCCACTCTCAAGCAGGCCCAAGTCTTTTATTTCAGAAGAATAATCTTCCTCATCAGACACAGCAAACACGTATTCAGGGAAGTCTTTAGCCACTTCCAAGACTTTGCTTCTCCAGTACTGGGTAGCTGAAACACCAGAACAGAATTGGTAATTTCTAGTGATTCAGCACCTGCTTCCTCTCAAAGTGGAGGAAGGGTAATCACAGCAAACTTACCAACACGGTAATCAAAACTGAAGTCCACAGAATAGTAGACAACCACCAGAGGACGCTTGGAGTATCTCTTGGCATCGTTGGAAGGCTTGCGATGACCAACTAGAGGCAAAGCATGTTTTAGCACGTGCTCTTTAATCTCAGATCCATCCATAGAGTCCTGCTCAAAGAAATGATGAAAAAAAGTTCAAACAAACAGATTTAAGCAACATTTCTGTTACACACTCCTAAAAAAAAATATTGGTAAACACATGAATTTGAAAGAGGGAAGGGCATGATATAAAAACAAGGCTGTCACCACATTCTTCAAACCTTTGAGCACTGAATATTGTTAGGACAAATCAATATTTGAAAATGTAACATCCAGACTAATTCTGAAAAGTCTTCTTGAACAAAGCAATACAGTTTCAGTGGACAAACAGGTTGACTCAAGTATCTAGTGGCAGTACTTCCCACAGGAAGATGCTAACTGATCATAGTTACAGAGGAAGAGAGCCTTCAATCCCACAGACAAATATTTTAGCTCTGGACCATCTACTCACTTTAAGAGTCAGAACGTGCATCTTGGGCTCGTGCTTCGACTGGAATTTTTCTGGCTGCATGACAACCAGTTTTCCTGGAGAAGCTTTCAAAAATTTTGCAATCTCGTTGCTGAAGGTGTGATGGAACTTATAATCTTCTCTCAAACTATTAGCTGAAAAATTAAGGTTAGGGTAAAGAAAAAGTCATTAGAAATGAACTGACTGAAATGAACAGAGAAATTAACTCTGATACACATCCTGTAACCGGATGGAAACTCTCTTCCTGTTCTCAAAGTGACACAGAACCTAGTCTTGGACAACAGCTCTTATCCAGGGGTGAGAAGCATGTGAATATACATGTAATTCCAGTAGCACTATCTGAATGCTGTTCAATGTCCCATCCACTTGACAAGTAATTCTACACACTCAAATATCTTGAACAGCTTCTAAAACATACACAGAGAAACAGTTATTCTTTTATCAATCTCCTGCCTCTTGGCTTGCCCCCAAATAGGCCAGCTACCCAAACTATTTGCTTTGGGAAACAGTTCTGTACCTTGCCATGCTGAGGCAAAAAAATTAGCTCCTATTCCAACTATGACAGCAGCCCCAAAATCAGGCATAGACAGGCTGCCAGGAATGGGTCTAGCTAAACTGACCCAGAAGCGGGTGATGATTCTTTCCCCAGGCCTCTCACCCCAAGTGAGTTTGGTGAAGACTCACTCTGGACTGCCAGATATGAAACAAGAATAACAGATAGCAAATATATCTAGGCTTTAAGCCAAAAAAATGTGTTTTGTTCTTGGGGAAAGAATTTTCCCTCCTCTTTAATCTACATGTTTTCAGGGACACAATTACCAAGCAGAGATATATTCAGTGAGTAGAAGATCACCCTTCCTCCTACTTCTTCTCTTCTCCACACCTTCCCAAGTGAAGTAGGAGCAGAAATAAATGATCTCTCCATGCCTAGGCAGAATCCCAACAAAATATGTATTTCATTAACATTTTAAAACGTTCTTTACCTGCTTCCTGATAGAGCTGATAGGTTTTGTCATTCTCTCCACTAAAGACACCAATGATAATGACATCATCCCCATCCCTCAGAAATTCTTGTACCTGCTTGGTAGCCTGAATCTGTTTGGATGGAGGACCAGCCTGTTCAATCATGTAGTCGACAATACCTGTGAGACAAAACCGCCCCCAAAAAAGTAGCTTAGAACATTTATTGAACTGAAAGATTCAGGCATTCCATCTACAGCATTGCTTAATACTGCATTTCCCATGGATGCCTTTCCTCCTGTGCAGCCCTCCCACAACAACCCAAGGACCAAATCAGCAAGACTTCAGCCCAAGTTTTTAAAGCTGCAGTTCTGAATATTCCCATCCAGGATGGTTTCAGAAGAGGTGACCAAGCACACAATCCATGGATATTAGCTGATCTTACAAGCAACACTCCTTTCTGAAATTTCAGACCCTTCACTTCTCCTGAACCTGGTATGAATAGTCTTAAGTCTTCCCTATTATTTAAACTTCATACTGAATATTTTGCCAGCCCTCAAAGTGCCTTCCAGTACGATTAAAACCTGCACATTTACATCATAGTACCACTGCTTCACCATGTGTATTTAACTTACTTGATATTGAAAGGACCTGATAGTACCACTCTAATATGTTACAAAGATTAGAGATAAATTTAAACTGCTGGCCCATATATCAGAGCACAATTTTTCAGGTTTCCCCAGCTACTGCTGCTATGTTAGTAACAAGTCTGCAAGTCCTACAGATACAAGAAAACATTTGTGGCCAAGCCCTCAGAAAACAAGAAGCAGCCTAAGTTGCAGTACCGTATTTCTCCCGTGGACCACTGTAGTCATAAGGTTTGCCCTTGCGGAAGATTTTGAGAGTTGGGTAGCCAGTGACATCAAACTTCTTTGCAAGCTCAGTTTCAGCCGTGGCATCGACTTTAGCCAGGGGGATGGGAGGCGAGCGCTTGCTGAGCTCCTGGGCAGCCTTCTCATACTCTGGAGCAAGCCTCTTGCAGTGGCCACACCTGGGGAGGCAGAGCAGAGGGCACTTTGTGCAAGCCATTAAGCCTGCAAGGTATCTCCTACCTCTAAAGTGGAAGAGTTAAGTCTTCCAGAATAGAGAAGGTAGAAATGGACTCATTGAATCTACAGAAGACACTTCAGCCTAGGAAGATGTGTATCTCCAGCCTGAAGCTGGCCTCTGTGCCCAGCCTCACACTACTATAGGTAGCTTCATTTTTAGAGGCCGTTTTTAAACTAAGGACCAGTTTTCTCTGGTTTCCAGTATCTCAGTGTGTCCCCAAATTAGTAAATATTGTGAACCTCCAGTGAAGATTAAGACACCACCCCTTGCTGAGACATAGATCCAGTCTAGTCTGCAAGAGATTTGCAGCATGATCCAAGGTGCAGATAGAACTGAGGTACACCAGAGCTACACGCACGAGGTAAAGGTGTGTAAAGAGGGATAACAACAGAAAACTGGTTCACCAAGTGTGCTCAGGCCCTCTGTGCTGGACAAATACAGGTGACTGCCTTCTTGCTTACCATGGAGCATAGAACTCCACCAGGATTATGTCAGCATCATTCACAACTTCGTCAAAATTATCCTGGGTTAGTACCAGAGTCGCTTCAGGTGGAGGGGTCCAGTTGGGGTCAGAAACCTCCTTTACTTTGGCCACAATTGCTGAAATACAGTTCAATAACCCAATCAGCAAGCATTTTATCATACCAGCAGCATGTCAAGTGCCAGAGAGGGTATCAAGCTTTTGAAATCAGAGCGGCAAGCATGATCTTGGACCAATCCTTACACATCAAGCTTTCATGAGAACACTTTCTTAAGGTCCTTTACGCTTTATTTCCTTGTTGGCTTTGCCAAGATCTTCTCTTCATCCCACAGAGAGTCTTAAGCAGAGCACAGATCTGTACTTTGCAGCACTGAATTCCATCCCAAAACAGACAGAAAAGGTAGTTTTTCCCCCTCTGACTGAAGCTGGGCATATTAATTAAGCAAAATCCAAGTGGGTTTCTATACAGTCAGTATACAGACCAAATATTTATTGGCTGATCCTTCAGCAAACATGAGACTGCCTCCTCTTCTAGTCAAGTCATATTTCTAGAAACCTTTCAGTAACAGTACTACCCACTAACTGCAAAAGTGTCCCCTAGTATACAGTCTGTTGAGAAAACAAGGAAAATTTCAGCATTCATAATATTACTCTGTTCAAGATAAACTAACTTGAGATCAGAGTCCTTCAAAATAGCCATATATTTAAGATCATATCCTACTTTGCTTTCTTACAGAGAACTGCAAAGGTCTGGTGCTTACCATCTTCTGTCCGAGACCCATCATAGTCAACAGCTTGGCCTTTTTTCAGGATTTTGATGGTTGGGTAGCCACTGACATCAAAACGACTTGACAGTGAAGTGGCTGCAGTGGCATCTATTTTGGCTACAGGAATAGGAGGGTCATTTTCCTTCAGAGTTTTGGCTATCTTTTCATACTCAGGAGCAAACTGTTTGCAGTGCCCGCACCTGTCAGAGGAAGACCAAGTAGGTCCGTAAATGCAAGACAGAAAGAGGTGTTCTGCTGCTCTGCATTTCCAGGATGCCTTCTGGCAGATGTTCACACCATCAACACAGAAATGTGTGTATTGTGACATGTTCAGATCATGGAGAGATAGAGAGGACCTGTAGCTAATATACTGTTTGCTCAAGTCAAAATCTTTTTTTTTGGACTTAATTTTCATTAAGCATGGAATGTATTGCCATATGCTTTATAAAACCACTGTAAAAAAAAAATCAACAACTGCTTTTACAACAAAATTGTAAACCTTGTATTATGCTCCTCCTTCTTTCCTTCCCCCACAAATACGGTTTCAATTCAACTTCAGCTTCTCCCTAACCAAGGTGCATCTTCTCTCCATAGCACCCTAAACTGAACTAAAGAGAAAATGAACCAGTAGTTGTGTTGGCCCAATGAAATCTCCCACCCACCATGGCAACACAGCATCTGCTCCCTCTCTGGCCACACCAGAACTCTCTGGGAAGAACAGAGGCTCCTGCTGCAAAAGCAGACATGACAGAGGATACCAGCCTAAGAAATGCTAAATATAACCTGACAAGCTAAAGATGAAACCAGGAAAATGTAGGAAAATGGAAGGGAGTGTGTGGCAGATAGCCTGTGCTCCTTAGCCTCTCAGATGTCAGGAGGAAGAGTAGAAAAATAGGAGAGGAGACTAAACAGTCTATGATGACACGCGTCCTTCTGCTCAGATAAATTAAACTTCTTTTTTAGTTTTCATGCAGGCAAACTACAGCGGCAGAGTTAGTGCCTACAGCCAAGCAGGGATGGGATTCTCTGTAACAAGAACAGCACAAGTTAAAATGCAACTCCACCTGAAGAAAGACCGTATTCCCCCTCTATTCAAAGACTGGAGAAGGACCAATGAGTAAGTCGCTTTTGTATCACTGAGCCACAAAGGAAAAGAGGTTCTGGCTGCAACACTAACTCAGCAACTCTACTGAAAATATCTTCTACTCTTGTTTTCCCCCAATACACACCCCTAATGTTTTTGTCCATAAGAATGCAAGAGAAGACACATCCTGGCCTAAATCCTTTGACTTGGTTATATACAGGTAAGTCCACTGTAGCTCCCTGGAGCAGACCAGTTTGCTGTGTACCCTGGGAGGCCAGAAGAACTGCCATCATTAGGTAGATGTATGAGGCACTGCTTAAATTCATAATACAAACAAGCTACATCCCTAATCATACCACGCCCTTCTGGCAAGGAGAGAAATGTGAATTTGGGAAGTAAAACCTTCTAGTAATTCCCCTGCTAGGGAAGCCTTCATTACTTTATCTAGATGAACAAATGCACAAGTTCTCAGTGGTCCAGCACTCACACAGGGTGATAGCAGACTGCAAGACCACGCTGCATGACTTTTCTGGGCCTCACTGGGACCATTACTGTTCCATGACAGGCATAAAACAGGGACAGAATCAGGCTTGTGCTTCTCTTGGCATGGGATCCCTCAGCAAGACCCACTTCTGGATTAGGAACAGACTGTTGGTTACTGCATGGTACAGGGGTAAGAAAAAAGGTTCCTCCATCCCACTAGAACCACCTCTTTTTAAAATGGCAACCCAAGTTTACTTCTTAGGAGCACGTCCTGGCAGAGAAGCCCTTTGACACTGCACCCAAGGAGGTGCCACTGTGAACCCACCATGGTGCATAGAACTCCAGCAGCACAGTATCCTTGTCTGCAGTGAAGGTGTCAAAGTTTGCATCATTCAAGACCAATACACCATTTTCTTCTTTAACTACAGAATCGTTGTCATCTTCATCATCTTCTTCATCATCGTCATCATCACCATCATCGTCAGCTTCTTTTGTAACAGATTCTGGAAAAGTGAGAATATGACCCAGATTAGATTGTGTCAAGTTTAACATTAAAGTAACAGCAATAAATTAAAGATGGATTGGATATCTCCTGTGGTTAAGAAAACACAACACAGTTTCTGCTCCACATACAGCAGTAGTTAGCTCAGTTCGCAAAGAACTTGAACTCAGATGTTTGACCATTTCAATTCTGTCCACACTACCACCAGCTAACAATATTAATATTTCAGTAAAGTATCAACAGGTATTTCACATTTCAGGGTGAACTAACAAAATGGACAGAAGAAGGATTAAAGCACACAGATCTATGCAGCAGTTGCCACCGAGGTTTGTTGAAATGTGGGCAGAGAGGCAGAGGGTTTTGCTGGGCAAGAAGGGCACATAGATGATACCTGAACTTCAAACAGAACCCCTTCACCATGCAGCTGAACAGCTGTCGTTTAAGTGTAGCCAACTTGAGGCTGGAAAAATTACTGTTTTGTATCAGAAAAGCAGGTGTTACCTGACCCCAATGCTCCCCTTGTGCCCCAACCACAAGACCTGTAACACCAGTAGCTATGTGCTGCCAGTCTGAAGGTCTAATAAACAGACACGCTTGCTTTACTAAAGCCAAATGTTACAATTCCTCTACTATCAAGGTGGTTTGGAGGCAGCACTTCAAATTTTTGCTTCTCTTCTGTCTGCTCCATTCACCTCTGCCATTCTTGCTTTCAGTTACAGGGATTTTTCAGGTCTGCCATTCACTGGGGAGTCTTTCTACTCACAGGAACATCAATCACTCTGCTCTGGATCAGCACCAGGCTGCAGTGACAGTAAAATCAAGTAACTGACTTCAGGAGTCCCATGAAAACCCACTCCCTATGCACCTGGCAGATGCCAGGTACTCTTTTCAAAAAAAAAAAAAAGAAAAAAAGAAAAGAAAAAAGGAGTGAAAGTTTCTGATTTCAAAGAACTTTTGGGGAGGCCTTTGATTTAAGACCAAAACCACTGGTCCAGAATAGGCCGTTCAAGGAGGAAGAAGATTTGTTCAATTACCGAAGCAAAATTAGCACGTGAAAGCTGAAGCCGGGACATTTCTACTGGTTCCTTCTTTGTTGGCTTGGAATTTGAGATTTTTTTTTTTAATATCTGATCTTTCACATGTTCCTTTAAACTTCTTTTTTTAAACCTGCCATCTTTCAAGGAAACTGGACCTTCCTGAAGGACTGTTAAAAGAATTTCAGTTACAGAACAAGTAATGAAAAGATATCATCCCAAATGAAAACCATAAAACAATGAAGCTAAGTCCCTTTCGACCAGTCCCAGGAGTAGGATGGCAAAAGAAATTTTTTAAAGGAAGTAGAGGATTAAGGTTTCTTGTTCAAAATTGTTTTCTATTTAACTTTGGCTTTTGACTAAGTTGAGATTAGTTACTGCAGCAGTATTCTGAAAATACTTTGATTTCGTCAGGACCTTGAAAGTTAAGAATGATAAATATGTGCTATATAGGTACGAAAAGCGAACAAAACAAAACCCTCTTTTCTCAGACCAACAGCAGGCAATAGGAACAATCTCACCATGGATAAAATTTCACCATTAAATTGTAAGCTCTGGTGTTTGTGGATTAATTTTCCTCACAATTGCAACAGCAATTTTTATTTTAGAAGAAAGTATACAAAAGCAAGCCTATATGCTCACAGGAAACAGTATGGATTCTTGGAGGAAACACTTTGATTTTAATTAGAGGTCAGCTTTATGTACCACAAAAATATTAAAGCTTCTGATGAGGAGAGAGATCATAGGAGATAATTTCTCACACAACAGTAGTCAGCTGGATTAGGTTTCTTTAACAAGTACTTGTGTTTCACCTGATCTTTGAGGCAGCTAAAAGCACTATTTGCAAGCAGACAATGCCTCCAGTGTTGCAGCACTTGCTCACCCTTGAGTGAATCTATGTCTCACATACCTGCAGGACTGCCCTGGTGAAACAGCTGCATTTCAGGGGCCTTCAGCAAGCAAAACTTGTGCCTCACGTGGTGCCCAGCAGTTGTGAGGGCTATGGTTCACTGCAGGGTGTTCCTGGTTTGCCTGTGCCTGAATTCCCGGCCATTGCATTCCTGGCAAATTGCTTCAGATATGATTTTTCCTGACACAAAGGAAAGTGAGCAAAACCAGCCAGCTGGTTCTGCTCATGCACCTCGAACGATGCAGCGGGTTGTGACCCTTGCTCCCTCTCACTCTGCTCACTACCCACCCCCAAGAGAGACAAAAACCACAGCAGCTACAGTGGCACCTGTTTTTTAGAAAACCAAGAACAAGGCATCACCTGCAGAAACATCCAGCACTGGTGGCAAATGTAACCATTAGACCCACCACCCCTCACTGAAATAATTTTTCATTATCTTTCCCTGCAAGCGGCTGCACAGCCTGCCGAGGTAAAACTTCCATGACATGACACATTGTCACAGGCATTACACATACCCACTTCCTCCTCCCTGGAGATGGAGGCAGGACATTAGCACTGCAACAGCAGGACTCCACCTTTTCCCAAGCCTCTTAAGCAGGGCGTGCATTATAAAAAAAGTTAACCACACTTAGATATCAGTTCTTAAGAGTGCAGACTTTCCTTCTGTTGTCTCCAGCTTCACCAGCATCTAGGGCTATCATAGCTATCTCTGACATCCCTTTATTGTCGGGACTGAAAGACCTGTTTCAGGGACCCAACCAAGTACAGAAGAAAGCAGTACTTTTTTGTTTTTTTCATTAAGAACAAGAAACTTGGCTCTGCATTAAAGATTTACAATTTAAAGAGAACAGAAGGAGTATAAATGTGACACCTGAAGTGGTGGAGGTAGCTAATAAGTACCTGCATAAGTCAGCTCATGAAAATAAAACAGCTACCCCCAAACTGAAGTGTCTTTGTTTCTTAAAGAAAAGACAAAGCCAGCGGATAAACCAACAGCTGTGGCAGCTGTGGCTAAAATCTGCCCTCCAGTAAAATATGGATAACCCTTTTACTTAAAAAGACCAAACCAACCAAAAATCAAACAAAACCCCCAAAAACAAACAAAAAACCCCCAAAAAACAAACAAAAAAAATCACCCTACAAATTTCAACATATTACTACACAAGTCAAAAAACGTGAACAAGAAGGTACTTATTTTAAGACTTGAAGTAAACGATGCTGGCTGGCAGGCCTTCTTTAGGATGACAGTTACTCTGAAATTAATTCTTGCAGTAACTTTACTGAATACTCTGCATTTATCAGAAATATGGCCTAGTAATGTTTTCTTAAACAAAGCAGATCCCGTACAAAAAAAAGCTGCATCCAGACATCAATGACTTTGGGATTCTGCCTGAAAGTTTCCTTTTGAGGAACACATTGGATAAGCTCAGTTTTCAGAAACCCAGAACTCAGGACTCAGCATCTGTTGCTAGGGCAATCAAAAGATTTTTAATATTATCAGTCTCCCTCAATCTTTTATGTAGTAGATTCTCTACATGATCCCTCCTTTTCTGTCATCAGGGTGCCAAGGGTGTTGTGGTCATGATCTGGTCTAACCTCACTTCGAGCATATTCGCCTCCCTGCCTCATTTAAACCTCACTTCCCAAACCAAGCAGTGCAACAAGCTGGGTTAGCTCAGAACTTTTAATCTCCCCAACAATCAGTGTGCATAGGATGACCTCCTTGTTGCATTTATTCCACTTCATCCAAGTCTGCATTCCAAGAGCAAAAACAGAAATCCCCAACCATGTGCACTTTTAAGGCAAAGGCTTTGTAAAGCCTAGTCCATGATCTATATACAAACTCAAGACACATAATAGAACTTGGAAAACGATTCAAGTTGGCAGTGGATTAGTGTTCAGCTCCACACAGCAGGAGATACCTCCATCACTGTGTACCTTTGATCCTGAGAACTCCTATGATGAGAAGAACAGCAAGCATGGGAAATACTGATGAGAGCCCGGCCCACAAGAGGCTGAGCCACTGCTGCCAGCCACAGGTGACAATGTAACATCACAGGTGTTACTCCACCCTTTGAAGGCGGCAGGGGAAATCAGCACCAGGTTTTGTCACACGTTACAAAGAAACCATAACTTTGATCTAGCAAAAGCAGAGAAAGAGGCATAGTAACTGTATTACAGTTTACAACAGAAAAAAAGAAAAGAGCTCCACAGGAAGATCCTGCATCTCCATTTCCTAATTGCAGATGCCATATCCTTTAAAATGAATCTCCACATCTCTATGATCCCACAGATCATACAGATAGTTACACAAATAGGGTAACTGATTTAAATGCATTTCTGCAAGTTTTAGTGCCTGTTTAGCAAGTAACAACTTGCAGGACATGAATTCAGATGGTCATCTATAATCCAGACCCTCTAAAAGCCCTCTAATACTTAAAATACTGCACTGTTCATGTAGGAAAGACGAAAGATCCATAATTTACCAAAATCCACATGAAAGAAACTTAAAACCAAAAAAAGAAACACCTTCAAATGCCTGCCTCCTACATACAGGCACTATACTCAAGCAGCTTTGTTTCAGCTAATTTTGGAATAAGGAGACACACATCAGAGAAATTCAAAGACGGTGGGAAGAAACACCAAGAAGATGGTAACAATGGGCCTTCTTTCTGTGGAAAAAAAAAAAAAATCAGCTTGATACACGAGGAATGCAGATTCCTTGAACAAAGGAGTAAGGGAAAGAATGCTCAGTCACAGAATGATAGAATGCTAGGGGTTGGATGGGACCTTAAAGATCTTATAGTCCCAACTCCCCAGCCATGGGCAGGGACACTTCCCACTAGACCACTACTTAAGGTCTTGAACTCTGCCAGGATTGGGATATCCACAGTCTCTCTGGGCAACCTGTTCCAGTGTCCCACCACCCTCACAGTAAAGAATTTTTCCTCATATCGAACCTAGATTTCCCTTTTTCAATCTGCGCCCATTACTGCTCGTCTTATCACCACAGCCCCTGATGGAGAGTCGCTCTCGGGATAAGGAAATCGCAGTCAGTCCGATATGAGTCGGGATAACGAGATCGCGACTCTCCTGGCGATTAGAAAGGCGGGGATTGCCAGCATGGCTAATTGTTAGCTCGCCGTGAACTCCATGCTGGGCAGGGGCGAGCCAGAGCCGCCCCACGGCGCAGGACAGACGAGCAGCGCCGGGACAAGCACGGCCCTCAGCGCCTTCTCGGGGCGGGCTCAGCGCCCCGCACACCGAGGCCTGCGAGGAGC
>JAHLSL010000117.1:3522401-3540587 GCA_025920805.1 Petroica traversi | reverse complement strand
GGCGCACCCTCGGGCGGGCGACGCCGGGACCCCGCCGGGACCCTCGCGCCTGCTGCCGCTGTCCGCGGTGCTGAAGCTCCGCGGGAGGGAGGAGGACGGGGAACATCCGGAAAACTGAAAGTTTTCAGTCTTTTTCCTGCTTGAGAATGATGAGAACTTCCTTAAGCTGGTTTATGCTGAGGAGGTGGCCGCGGTAGTTCTGTGCAGGCAAAGCTTTGGTAGTGGGACAGCCTCGCTGACAGTGCTTATAGCTGGAATGTCCGATCCATGCAGGGAAGCCTGGACATAACTAGGGTGTAAGTTCGGCTTTGACAATGTAAAGAGTTTGGACTGAAGCATGTCCAAGGCTGTACCTGTGACCTGGAAGCTAGTCCAAGTAATGGCGCTGCTGGGGGTCTCGCATATTGCAACCTTTTATTTCTACAGCAATGAAATGGTCGCATTCCCTCCCACACCCCCAACCCCGCCCACCCCAAAAAAGAAAAGAAAAGAAGTAGCCTTTTCTTGTTTGAGAATAGTGCTTTTATATAATAAAAGTCAAGCTCTTTGTGCCTCTTTTCAAATCTGTTGCATGGTGCTAACTGGAGTTATTGCAGCAGAAACGTTGCTTGCAGTCAGCAAGGAACTTAATGAGGCTGTTAGCTGGGTTTTGTTAGATAAAAAGGAATGATCTCTTGTGTGTGCTTTGCAAGGTGGAAAAGATGTGCTTTGTGTTTAAAAACTTCAGCAATTCAGGCCACTTTTAATGTGATCTTCAATCATGTGTAGTCTCTGGAAAGTATGAGTATACCCAGTTTATGGCCATGTTTAAGACTATGATCCTCCCTGCTGAATAAGACACAGAGTGGACAGCTGGGAGTAACCTGCTGCTGGGCTGAGCATTAATGTGCTCACCAGCCGAGCGCAGGTTTGAGATACTGCCCACTGTCTCTTAGAGTGGGTCAATCCTTGATCTTACCATGTGCCCATCTTCTGACCCTCTACATTTCTCTGAGGAGTTTAGACCTTTTCTTGTTGTTGTTGTTCTGGAATATTTACATGACTGTTTCTGACTCCCCAGTTTCTTTCTTTGGATTTTGTTTGGGCTTTTTTATTTGCTTTTCTTATTCATTTTAGTCGATTTTGATTTACATTAATTTTTTCCCTCTTAAGTCAAGCCAAAGGCCCAGCCAATCCTCAGATCACTTTCAGCTGAACCTCAAAAGAAATGGCTATGAGCTCCAGTTTCACTCTTTGAGGGTTTGATCTCCTTTGATCATTGATGCCACTGCTTCATTGATAATTAGGTCTAGCATCAGAATCTCCACTTACATCTCTGTCTAGTAGGCTGCAGCAAGGTTTGGAGTCTTAATGGCAGTTCTCAAATAAAAATCTGGTAACACAGTATATGCAAACACCAGCCTATTTAATACCTTGACTAACCAGACCTCTGGTATCACCACAGTCCCCCTTCTTCTTGATAATTTTTAGCCTCTTTAGCATTTTATTAGCCCCAGGTTGTCAGTTGATTTAGAGCACCTGAAACTGTTCCGAAAAGATAAGAATTCAAGATCCTAGTTTTATTCATTAACAGTTTTTATAAAAGCATACAGATACCTGAAGTTTAACTTTGTTGGTGCTCCTGTAAAATTTGATTGTGTTAAGAACTGAAACAACAAGAGCACACCTGTTTGTTACAGGTGCCTGTTTTTCATAACTTCCTCTAACATGTATGTTGGAAATTGGCAGACTGGATGGATATTTGGTGTAATTTCATGCAGTCTTTGCTAAAAACAAGCTTTCTGAAAATATGAAAAGTCTTCCACACACTGAAAAGTAAAGGGAGAATATTAAAATAATTGCTGGTCAAGGTGCTGACAGAGTGAATGTTACCATGGACACATGCCAGGTCTCTTTACAGCAATAATAATAATAAAAATAAATATTTTCAATTCACACCCTCCTTTCAATTCAAAGGATCCCCAGGTGGTTTGCAAATGATATGCAGGGATTGCTCTACATGACAATGAACTGAAGTCACAGGAGCTGTCCAATAATCTTTATTGGTGCTGTCTGGCAGCCCTGAGTTAATCTGTAGGGATTATTTGGGAAAGCAGAATGTAAATGGCAAAACTGAGATATAGTCAATGCCCAGGTGTTGGAAATGTTGTAGCTAGTAGTTATTATTTCACATATCAGTCTTGAAAGGCTGAGAAACCTGAAAAACCAGGTCCTCTTTCCTGTGAAAAACAAATAAATAAAAAGGACAAAAAAAATGCTTCCCCCACCAAAACAAAACAAATCAAAACAAAACAATGATGTTTTAAAAGAAAACATTTATAAACAAAATGTATGAAAATTAACAAAGACAAGTGCCAGATTCTGTATCTGGCCATCGATACACCTGTGACTCTCTAGCCATTCTGGGCGTGAAGCAGATGACCAAAATGTTTGCAAGTCATCCTACAAGGTAGCATAGGATCTTGGTAATGATCTGTGAGGCTGCAGATTTAACTATTCTAAACCCACTTTCTTTGGGCTTGACATGTACAGGGCATTCCAGGGCAGTGGACCAGGCTGCTACAGAGCTCCAACAGAACAAAACTGGAGCAGAATCCAGCTATCTTGGATGTTCTCAAATGTTAAGGTTCCAAAGAACAAGTTAACAATCAGAAACATGGGGGCTTTATGTCAGGGGGACATCTTGCTGCAAAAAAGGGAGGTCAGGCTCCATACTCAGTCAGAGAAAAGTCCAACATTGAAGTGGGTAAGAAGTAACTTGAAACCACTCCACCTTGTGGAATACTCCTGAAATAAATTCTGTTTCTCCTTTTGGCTCCTAAATGTCACTGAAATGTAATTTTCCTCCGTTGCTGGTTTTCAGAACTAATGAAGATGAGAGAACCATTCCTGTTCTTAGTTGGAAGTGACCAAAGGTTATGTTTATTTTTGTTCCTCCATGTCCTTGTTTCTTTTCAATGTTCAGAGGATACATGAGCATACAGGGCATACTTATTTAGTGTGTTGTACTCAGAAATGTTTGTTTTGGTTTTTTTTTTTCATTTGCTTTTCTGAAAGATTCATTTGCCATGCATAAATTTACAAACCAACCTAGAACGACTGCTACTGTGATGTCAGCAGAAAGCTGCCTGGCCGTGCTGCTACCAACAGAACGTTGCCATGGTGCATGGAAAGCCTGACTATCCAGAGCATCTCTTTGACTTGCTTGTTGCAAGAGGGTTCTCCTGATCCAAGGGTTTTCAGCTGGCAGGCTGCCCCTTGGCACTGGAGGTGCCATTATTTCCCATTTCAGTGCAGTCTGTGGAACTACTGCACAGCACTGCTAAAATGTTCAAGCGAATCTTTGATGCAGTTCGCCGTTTTCTTCCAGTGGCCTATTCTTTCTATTCTTGTCCAGACAAAGTCTGGCTGGTGACTCACCTAGCAAGTAAGTAGAGGTTTTTTCTTAGGTGCATCTAATCTGGTTTTTGTATCAATGTGTTGTTCATGCTATCCCTTAGTAACTGAGTTGATTTTGAAATGAAAATGCCATTAAGATACTAGGACTTTGGTAAAGCTCATGTCAACAGCTTCAGCCAAAAGGGGATATTTGTAGCTGTTCCATGAGGTGTGGGCAGCTTATTTAATCGAACCTGCAGGGATTCTTTTCCCTGCATGGGTTTGCCTTTGGCAGTGGGGTCTGTAATTTCTTCAGTTGCTGGTTCAACAAAGACCACTTCCAAATGCAGACTGGCAGAGCTTCTGAGAAGTCTGTCTAAAGACTATTCAGTTATCTCCAGAATTGAGGGAGTGCAACTTATTTTCTAAATTCTGTGATTAGAAGATTTGATGGTCTAACTTTACAATGGCTGTAGAAAAAGAGTAGCCTTGTATTTTGTGCTGTTTTCTTCCTTGCTATGTAAAAGAATCATTGCTACTGGAGGGACATCCTGGAAGAAAAATGCTCTTTATTTGGGTTGACTCATTCTGTTGGATTCATCACAACAGACAGTTTTCTAACAACATCTGGTTTATTTTCCCTTGCCCATTACAGGTGGAGTCACACATGGATACAGAAAAGCCCATGCTTCGGTGAGCTCTGATGTTCCAAGCAACTGAGAATCGTGGAGCAAGCCACGAACTTTGCCTGCTGCAATAGGAGACAGCCTTGGAGCCTGAAAGAAAGTCCATTTCATTTTTTGCATCAGCAAAAAAAGGGTCCCTGGCTGTTTTGTCATTTTCTGTTGAAGATCTCTTAAGCAGATTAAAGCCTGGTTTTGCAGGCAGGAAGTTGCTTGCTGTTTGTGGATGTTTAGCCATAGTGGAATATATGGTTCACAATATGCAGTGCTGCCTAATTTACCCACTCTAGTTTAGTTTTAGCAACTCAGAATCCCATTTATATCCAAATTTATGATTTCTCCTTAGAACAGTTGGATAGATTGCTGCATATAAATAAGATTGTAAATAATTTGTAACCCTTTGCCACTCATACTACTGTCTGTCCACAGAGCAAAACACCAGAATCAGAAGCTGCTTGGTCTCCCGCTGTTTCTAAAGAAGATGAGAAGGAGAAGGAGGAGGAGGATGAGGAGGAGGAGGTGGAAGACAATCAACCTCCACCTGTTTTTGGACCAGAACCTGAGCATCCAGATGCAGTAAGGGCCAGCTTTGGTTAGCATTGTCTTTGGTGTAATTCAGACCTGTCTGTTTCTGATCAAGCAGCACTGGTCATTCATGGCTGAAAATCCTGAGGGCTGCAGTCCTACACTGACAAAATGCTTTCCCCATTCCCAGCCACTGACACCTGGAAAATCAGCTCTGAACTTTTAAATTTAGTCATCACCTTCCTGGCATTCTGTGAGGAACCATGACTTTTTATCTTAGTATTGGATAAGAGGTAGTGTTGTGTCTTTAAATGGTGCTGGTGTAAAAGGGAACTACTTTGTATCTGTACAGGCTCCCTGACATCAGTGTAGCCAGTGATCCCAAGGCACGGGTGGATAGGCAGGATCCAGCCTTGCAGGATACAGAGGAGAAACTGTCCTGTGGAGGTTCCTGCCCCTCTCCATGGAGGACATACTATCTAAGTAGCTAAAACAACTTAGACTGCTCCTGTAACTTTTACATGACCAAAATTTGATGAGAAGAGTCCTGTGTAGCCCTGCCATGTCAAGAGAAGATTGGCCTCTGAAGGGCTGGAACACAGTTCCTAATGGACACTTCCTAAAGCCTGAACTGCTAATGAGAAGTACCTCTACCAGCCTCCTTTCTGACACAGAATGATTTCTTGTCACAGATCTATGCATCCTCTGGAATAGTAGCTGACATTTTACCAGTATCCTCTGACACAGGCATTCCCACGCCTGAGAATTCCAGCAATGGTAGTTTGTGTAGCAGCACCTGCCAGGAGCAGAAGAGGAAAGAGGAGGAAGGTCTAGAGAAACTGAGTAGGTCTTCTGCAGTTCTTTGTCTGATAGAGCTGTGTTAATGTTCTTAGGCAACAAACACTTGCCTTGGTATCTGTTCTTTCCCTCTATCTGTCTCCTCTGAATGTTCCTCCCTTTTCCTGGTTTCCTATCAAGATATCTCTTCAAAGGACTGTAGAAAACCAGTCACTGTGCAGGCCATCTGTGCTATAGAGCTGCCTGTCTCATTGTTGTTGTTGTTACCCAAGTGACTACAGCTCACAGTCCCAGAGAGTGGGGCTACATGTCTGCTCTGCTGGACAGTGATATCTCCCATCTTGAAGTGGTCTTTCATTTTGTTCCTTTCAGGGAGCATTGTGAGTGTGGGGGACCCTGTGACAAAATATGTTGGACTGGAAAAAATTGCCAAAGGGTAAGTCCAACCACAGTTCCTTCTTCAGAATCACAGGCCAAGTATTTTGCTAATAATAAGATCAAGTGTGAAGTCAGGCAAGCTCCAAACATGTTCAGACACTGGGTTTAGAGCCTTCTGTCCCTCAGTACTGATCAAAATTCATAACTGTAATCAGAAGGTGTCATCAAAGGACTTAATACAGTCAGTATCTTACCATCAGCAAGGAGCAGGACCTGGAAGATCTTGTGTCACTCCAGTTTCTGACTGCTCTTTACCTATTTTCTTAGGAGAAATCCTTTCTTTTTTTTTTCTTCTCAAAATAATAGGGCCCTACATGGATTCAAATAAGAGCTCTGAGAATAGAACAATAAGAGTCCTTGAGGACTCAGCAAGGCAACATGGAAAAAATTTAAAGATTATATTACTTTGTAGACATGCTCCATGCCCCTGTGTAGGCTTTGAACTAAAATAAATCCAATGTGTACACCTGAGATTTGTACCAGCCCTTCAAGTTGCACCTGAGTTTTCTGTCGAACACCCTGCATGGCAGAGGGATAGGTGGGCTGCTGTGCTCTTGGCTGAAGAGTAGGTGTTGCCAGGTGTTTTATAAACACTCCAGGCAGCAGAAGCCTCCTCTCTGGTCTGGCTTTCACTTGTAGGAACTCAATGGCTCCTCCTTTCTTTGCTGCTCTTTTGTTTCCAGGGGTTTTGGAACAGTCTATAAAGCAACTGACATTGCCACAGGAGAAGTGGTAAGTGTCAATAATCCCAGATTTTGCAGCTCTCGAGTGCTTTCACCTCTGGTGTGAGCTGTAGCTGGGGCTTTGGGTCTCCAGGAGATCTTTCCTGTAAAGGCTGTTCCTACAAAGCCCATACTAGCATCAGTCTGCCCCAAGTGGTAGGATTGTGTTTTTGTGAGATAACCTTAATTATCATTTTAGGATGGCATTTAATCGGTAATGTCTGTCTGTATTTGCTTTGTTTTGCCATCAAGAAGAGCAACAGTCGCATTTGAAAAAATTATCAAACTCCATAGAATTCCCAAAGAATTCCCAGATATTTTATGATATTTTCACAGTAACAAAACTTTGTTCTTGTAAACCATGTGTGAAGGCTGATAGTGGTGATAAACTGAAGCCACTGGAAAAGAATTTAGGTGCAGAGAGTGTTGTTAGAACTTTGGGGTTGAGAGCCTAAGAGACCATTCTTACCAAGTCAACAAGGCAAAATGTCTATGGCTGAGTGTCCTAACTAGCACCTGAGCTGGCAGAGACCTGGGCTGTTGTAATGTGAATGACTAAGCTCTGATGTGTAATCACAAGGCAGTTTGGCATAGCTGGGCTCTTTCAATACAGAAACGCTCCCTCCGAGTTCATTCTGATCTGTGACTTCTCAGGTTAATGGTTTTCAATGTCATTTTAGGTGGCCATAAAGCTAGTCAGTCTTGGAAAACAGCCCCAAAAGCAGCTAATTGTCAATGAACTCCAAGTTGTAAGGAACAATAAGCACCCCAATATTGTTAACTATTTAGACAGGTAAGTAGTTCTGATATTATCACGAGAATGTTCATTTATGTACTGCAAGACAGAGGTTTAAAAAAACCTCCTTCAGTCACTGCTGGACAATTGAGCTATTTACTTTTATTTATCTATTTGTACACTCTGTGTGGGAGGAGAGTGAATTTTGTTTGCATTATTCTTTTGTGAAATGCATTGTTTGGAAGCCTGTTTTGAAAAACCTAGGTCAGGCCTCTCTGACTGAAACAGCAGCCTCTAAGCTCACTACCTCCATGTGGTTTTGTTGGTTTGGGGTTTGTTCGGGTTTTTCTTTTTTTAAGTCAAATTTTCTGTGTTTTATGATAAGTGCTGATACTCGTCATAGAAATTATTTCCCCGCGTTTTTCACTTGCTTGCCATCTAAGACATCTCAGTTTTCATGGATGGGCCATTCTCATGTTGATCTCACAGATTCCAAGTAGTGCATAACCTAGGAAGAATGCCTCTTCCTTTTATTCTGTGTTCATTTACAAGTGCCCTGGAAACAACAACAAGCTGTAGTGTTTTTTGTAAGGTAATTGAAGCTATGCACATCCATCTCCATGCCATTGTTTCTTTGTTTCAGCTACCTTGTTGGGGATAAACTCTGGATAATTATGGAATACATGGATGGAGGACCTCTAAGCAGTGTCATTAAAGAAGTCCATTTGTCCGAAGGAGAGATGGCAGCCATCTGCCGAGAGGTAAGGGATGCCATTGGTGCTTCAAGACAGGTGGTAAGAACAGGAGTGATTTCATGTTCAGAGCTTTGTTTCTTTATTACTTTGATGATATGGAGAAGCAAGACTGTCTTAGATGGAGGGCCTGCCAGTACCACTGTTGTGGTAGTCCTTATTTTAAAATTTTATTTACTTTTCTCAACTTCGCCTCTTTGAGCATTTGCCTGGAGTCTGTATGGCATTCCTTGCCTGTAAAAGCAAACATGCTGGTAGCAGAATTTAAAACTAACAGCAAACCATTGTTTGTCACCTGGATGGAGATAGCCCATGCCCTGCAGCAGCAGTCATTCTGTGTGTGTTTGCAAGGGACAGTCTTTAACAATTGCCATTTCTCTTTCAGGAGGTAATATGTAATTTTAGGTTAGTAATATGTTACGTTTAGGTAATCTTTCACCTAAAAAGATACTGCTCTACTCATGATGAAGCAGCAGACTCTTCCTCTTGACAACACCATATTCTGCCACTACTCACCTTTCAGCTAGAACTGAGGTCCTTTAGAGCCATTTCCTTTCTTGGTGGTGAAACCAGGTCATTAATTTTTACCCTCCTGTTTGTTTTTTATCTATCAGTGCCTGCAAGCACTAAATTCCCTTCACACCAACCTCGTGATTCATAGAGATATAAAAAGTGAAAACATTCTTCTTGGAATGGATGGATCTGTCAAACTGGGTAGGTATTCTTGATTAGGTATTCAGGCACAGCATTCCTGGGACGTAGGGTATGGGACTGCTTGAGACTGACCACTAGTGCCCCAAAGGTACTGCACAGTTCACTGCTGAAAGAAAAAGAGTGCAGCTGCCATGTGCAAAGAGGCCTTGAGAGAAACTAGGTGTCAAGAGTGGCTTTGGTTTGTGTGTGACCCTTCCAGAGGGTGTGAGTTACAGTCTTAAACTTCAAGTGAACGAAAGCTATTGAGTGAGATGTGGAGGTTTCTACAAGTGGCCGATTCCATATTTCCTCAGTTACAGCCCTGAGGAAACAGCACAGCTGCTTTTCCAACTATATCCAACAACACAGTCTCAGACTCAGAGTGGGAAATTCTTTAGCTTGGTTTCTTAATTCAAGCTGGCTTTAACAACCCTGGGTTTCCTCTTCAGCTGATTTTGGCCTCTGTGCTCAGATGACTGCTGAGCAGAACAGGCGGAGTTCAATGGTTGGGACGGCTCACTGGATGGCGCCGGAATACGTGAATAAGGATGCATATGGGACCAAAGTGGATATTTGGTCCCTTGGTATAGTGGTGATAGAAATGCTGCAAGGAGAACCACCCTACTCTAAGGAAATTCCACTCAAGGTAAGGTGCAAATAATAGCAGATGCCACTGTCTCTCTAACCTGTCCCATGAGACAAAGTCCCATTCACATCAGCTCAGACTGGTTGAACCAAGGGCCATCTACCAAAAGCTGTCCTTGGAGCACATCATCATCTTGTGTAGCTTTGGCTGCCTCAATGAGAGAACCTCAGAAGAGGATTGACATGTTCCAGTTAAAAAATGTCCCATTTTGGCCTTCAGTGATGCTTCAAATTTCTCATGCACTTTTTGAATTCTTTATGAGCTGTGTCTCAGAATGACAAGAAATGTTCAGTGGCAAGTATCTCCAGCTGTGGAATTTGGATGGATTTCAACCATGTCTGCTGGCACCGAACCTTTTTCAGTCTTGCACAGTGCCAATTACTTATCTGAGCCTTTCAAGAAGTGTCTCTGGTCCTAAGAATGCCTAAATTATTCATTACCAAATCTTTTCTAAAGTATCTTTTAGCACAGAGATTAGATTCATTAATGCATTTATTTGAATATCAAAACTAGCAGAGAGTTAGGATGAAATGATTCCTTTTTCTGATTAGACCATTAACAGCTTTTCTTTGACCATGGAAGTGAGGCTGATTGGGAATTTGGAGTCTGTTGAAAGACAGAGTTGCAGGTGGCTCCTGTCTGCCCGATTAGGCATTTTTGTCTAAAATAGTTATGCATGTAACTAAATGTGTCTGTGTTGAACTGAGGTCCAAATGTTCCTGTTCCTCTAAGCAAGGAATAAGTTGATGGATTTCCTTTTTGATGACTGGTTACCATTTTTATCAGGAAGAGAGCAAAGAAATTAACAACCTTTTCTCTAATGGAAGCTGTGCTTTAGAGACCAGTGAGCACTGCAGAGATGAATTGTATGTAACGATGATTGGAAATAATGTGGTTAGACCAAATTCACTCTCTAAAAGAGCCTGCAAAGCCTGTAAAGTTAATCCTCAGAGCAGCAAAATGCACTCTTGGCTGATGCGGTTCCTACTAATTTGGTCAGCCTGTGAAATCAGATGTCAAGGCAAGATCGTTTGCATGTTGGAACAGCTGTGGCTGCTGTTTTGTGGGATCTTCTTTTGGTGCAGAAAATTAATCTCTAACCCTCTTCCAGGGAAGAAACTTCCCCTGGAGTCTGGAGCTTAAAAAATGAGGTCTATGTGAGCAGTTAGGGATATGAAAGAAACAGGTGGAGTCTCGTGCTTCCTTTCTCTCTAGGCCCTGGATCTCATATCTAGGAAAGGGATACCGAAGCTGGAGGACACTGAGCAACTCTCTACTGTGTTCCAGGACTTTCTGAACCGCTGCTTGCAGCCCGATGAGGACACTCGATGGTCTGCTGGGCAACTTCTGCAGGTACGATGCGAGGCAGCTGCAAGTTTGTCTCGTCAGCTAAATTCAAAGGCATCAGATGAACATCCCCTCATATTAATGCCCCGTCTGGGTGCTTTTCAAGAGAAAACTGAGCAGAGTCAGGAAGAGTTTGGGTTGGAACAGACCTTTAAAAGTTGGGGAGTCCAAATTTCCCACTATGAGCAGGCACATCTGGAAGTAGATCAGGTGGCTCAGAGCCTGATCTGACCTGACCTTGAATGTCTGGGTTACCTGTTGCAGAGTTTCCCCACTCTCTTCATAAACAGTTTCTTTAGATTTACTCTGAATGGAACCTCTTTTGATCTGAACGCATTTCCTCTTTTTAACAGACCCTGTTAAAAAATGCATCTCCATCTTTCTTATAACCCCCTTGAAGTACTGAAAGACCTCAATAAGGTCTCCCTGGGGACTTCTCCAGGCTGAAAAACCCCCAAGTCTCATGGTCTTTCCCCACAGGAAAAGGGTTCTGTCCTCTGATTATTTCTTTGGCCCTGTTTTGTATTTTGGTAGCATGTTCAGTTTTCCCTGGTGGCAAAAGAACTGCAGTAGGATGATCCCAGGTATGAAGGCCTGAAATGGTGCTGGTGGTGAAGGAACCCAATGAAGCTTTCCCAGCCAAGCAGTCCAAGAGTTGGCTGTTGGAAGGAAGGGGTTATTGGGGCATCAGAAGGGCCTCGGCTCATCCTTCCTATCCCACTCTCAGAGGTTTCTGCCACCAAACCATGCTTTTAGTGGTTTCTGCCACCAAAACAGGGACAGCTGAGTGGGACTTGTCACAGCCCTTTTTGCTGCCTGGCACAGTTGAGTAGATGAGCACTGCTACAGGGCTGCTGTCAGTTTTGTGGCAGATTGGGAGCTGCAGAATGTGCCACTTGGCTATCCCTGCTGTGAAGGTGCCAGCCAGCATAGGAGGTGCCAAGGATGCAAAGGTAGACACTGCTCTCCCTGCAAGCCAGAGCTGAGTCCATCAGTGCTCCAGCACTTGTCTCCCTGCTCTTGTCTTGGAGCTGAAAACCTCAGTGGTCTTCAGATCAACACATGGGGTCAGATCCTACTGGGATAAACATTTCTTAGCTGTCCTTGAGTTTCTTGAAGAACAGCTTATGCTCCTCATCTTTTTTGACCACTAAAATAGCCCATGCTTACAAGGAAAAGGACCCCTAAGTCAATATTTTGTGTTTCCCGAGAGTGGAAAATTCCTGTACTGCAAGCAGCATTTCCAGAGTCTTGGCAGGGCAAATATTGCATCAGAGACACCTTGATAAATGGATTAATAGAATTATGGGCCAATTATTCCAGGTACTGGACACGTGATGGCAAGGTACATGAAAATGGAGGTGCAGATAGTTCCTTTAGACCTATTTCTGCATCTTTCTGGTATCTTGAGGAATAGTATTTGAGTCAATGAGGAAATGAGTTTGGAAAGTTGTGGTTCATTTGTTTTCTTTTCCTTTGGGCAGCATCCATTTTTACTCTTGGCCAAGCCTCTCTCCAGCCTCACTGCTTTGATCATTGCAGCAAGACAGGTGAGAGAGGACAGGAGACGTGACAGTGACGAAACTGCTTTGACCAGTGCCAGCGATGGGTGGCTCTCAGAATAAAACTGTTTAAAACCTCAACTCAGTTGGAAGATACCTTTCCTTCTCACTGTGCTTAAGCTGTACATTCATTTTTTAAATTGTCCCATGTTTCTTAAAGATGAAAAGACTAATTTATGGGGGTTTTTGGTATGGTTTGGGATTAGATAAGGGTCTCTTTCATTCCTAAACTCCAGACTGCACTGCTTTTGGATGCTTTTGGATGCCCACTGGATTTTTGGGTTTTGGCCCAGTCAGGTACTCCTAGATTTGCATTTCTAACCAGACATGAATGAAGAGTGTGGCAGAGAAAATACCATGTGGAGATGTGGGCTTTCAGCTGTAGCCCTGGAAGGTTTCAGCTCTCAATCATTGGATTTGTACAACTAGTATCAATCTCTTTGCCTGGATGGGAGTCTTACTCAAATGAAAAAGAAGCAAGTTCAGTCAGTGTGCTCTGAAAGGGCCCATCTGATGCAAAGCTCTCAGGGGAAATGTGAGGTGAGAGCGGGCAAAGCCATGGCCAGTGCTGAGCCCAGCAGAGCCCTGGCAGAGCTCAGAGCAGCCTCAGCATTCCCAGCCTGGAAGAAGGAGTTTGTTGCAGCAAGCAGACCAGCCCTGGATGCTTGCCTCTCCCTGGGACCAGACTGTTAATCCCATATCCGAGCCAAACTGCCAGTGGGCTGCTCCTGAGGGGATCATAGCCATGCTGGGAACTGCACAGCCTGGTGAGATTTGCCATCTTGAGTCTGTGTAGGTGTAGAGAAGCGCCAAAGAGAGGTGAGCAGTGGTGTCACTGCTGAGGAGGCTGCTCTCCTAGGAGACTTACAGCTAAATATTAAATAACGTTCCTGTTTTCCTGGAAAGCACAACAGGCCTGATTTTTCAGATGGCTGCTAAGATGAGAAGCTCTGGTTTCCTGAACAGGGGATCCCCAGGGGAAGCTGAGAGAGCTGCCAGGAGCCTCCAGCTGGCACGACAGTGGCTGGTGGGACTTGGGTGTTTCAGGAGCAATGGTGGCCAGGTGTCCATCCCCCTGGCCACATGAGAAGCTCCTGGGACTGCCAGCATCCAGGGCAGAAAAATGGGTTGTGGCACATCTGATCATGCAGATGTGCCTGCAGGAAGAGCACTGAAACTCTGACAGCTTGACAAGAGAGCAGCAGTACCCTATGGGGGAAAGACATGGCCTCTCTAAGCTCTGCACCCACCATGACTGACGCAGCTGTCCAGAGTGAGCTCCAGCAGATCCTGCTGCCACCCAGGTGTCAGCTGCAGGCTGGGCCGGGCTCCCAGGGCAGTCCTGGATGGCAGCAGAGAGCACAGCTATGGGACCTGAGCCCAGGAACTCCTCCACTTAGTGCCAGAGCTGGAGAAGGTGAGTCGTTATACACTGTATACAAGTGTCTATCTACACACTTATCTATTTATCTGACCACTTAGTGCAGTATAAATTAGAGGGTTTTTCTTCCAGGCTTGGTGTTCACAGCCCATCCTGTGGCCAAATTGAAATTCTTTCTCAACTGTTCAGTGTTTGGAAAGTTGGCATGGGCTGATCTGTGTTTATGGTGAATGTTGTAATTGCCTGGTCTGTTGAGAGTTTTCGGGCTTATTTTCTTCCGTTAGTTCTCCCCTGTTCTGAACAGAAGGGGAAATAATGAAAGACTTGATTTCCAAGTTTTTGTAGCCTAAAGAGGAGCTGCCATCAATTGAGGAAGGAGAACAGGAAGATAGAGACATCAAAAAATGCCCCTCATTTCTCTGCAGGATGTTTGAGACATGAAAATTGTTCCTCTTTCTGCTGGAAACTTGCTGGTTTTGACTTAAAACAGATTTAAAGTTCCAAAGCTACCTGAGTGAAGCTGAGGGCAGCTGGAGGATCACCCCTCACAGCCTAAACATCTTATTGAAACCTCAGCCTTCAGAAGGAAAGGTTTGGCATACTCACAGTGGGCAACACTTCATAAAGGTCAAAATAACGCTTCTGGGTTTAACAGCATTTATGGAATTAAGGAAATTAAGAATGAAAGTTTGGGTTTTTTTAACTTGCAGGGTGTTTGACACATCAAGAAGAAGGAACGTGTACTTGAGAAGTCATCACCTGTGGAAGGAGGAAGGGTCTCTCCCCAAGATTAAAGCTTAATTTGGGGATTTACTGGGGGTAGAAAGATTTTGATAGGGAAACTCATGAGATTGCTTTTCTACTTAGTTTATTAGCAAGGGTTATTGATTAGTAAATGTAAGAGTTTAGAGGTTGCTATGTTTGGTCTTTTTGGTTTTTTTTCATTATTAAATAATGAAATTAAAAAATGTCACACCCAAACCAGAGAGAAATTCAGAAAAGCAGAACTGACCAATTGAATTAGAAATAAAGGAATTAAAATGCCCGGTTTATTTTCTCATTTCCAGGATGACTGCCACAATGAGAGGAAGGAACACTTCCGTAAGAAGCCATCACCTGCAGGACAAAGAGTCTTTTGCCAAGACTTAAAGAAGAATTTTGGGGCAAACAGGGCTTAGAGATGGAATGGGGAAATTAATGAGCTTTGCTATCTGTTTTTGTAATAAATTCATAGTCACATATCATATTCCAGATGTCACCTGCTCTGTCTTTTTGACTTTTTTCTTTTTTCTAATTAATTTATGTAATTGTGTTTTGAATAAAGAATGCAAGAGGGTTTGAATTGTTTATGTTTTATAATGTATTTTTATAATGTTTTATAATATGTTTTATTATATGGTTTACTGTGTTTCTTTGTTAGTTTTATTAAGTTGCATAATGTGTTGTTAGTTAAATTCAAAATTTTTTTGCTTCCTTTGTGTACCAAATGCAGCATTGGTTTGGAAAAAACCCAGGCACGCATGTTCTTCCCTTTGGAAAGATCCCAGCCCCTCTCTTGTTGGGTGGGGAGTGTGAAGGTGGATCCTTATTCCTCCAGCCTGTGGGATTTTATCATTTATTAGTAAGAATTCTGAAACATAAGCTTGGGACTGCAAACTCTTCAAGCCTGGGGACTGACCCAGGTTTAACTTGCTGTTGCATGGAAGCTCCTTTGCTTTCCAGTCCAAATGCAAACATTTCCTTCATTTTGCTACTTCACATCCTTTTGCCATGGGGTTCCCTGGGGGTGGGTGGCAGGGTGTTGCCCAGTTTATTTACCACCCTGCACTGCTCCCTGTGGTGCTGCAGCCCTTGCTTCTGGGGCTCCCCTCACTCCTGGGAATCTCTGACTAGCAGCACAGGGCACTCAGCTTTCAGCCCTCCAAAGACAAGCAGGAAGTTTTAGTCCAGCAAGATGGAATGAGTCAGCCCTAGATCCCACTGCACCATCCATAGTCTCCTGCCTGTACTTGTTGGAAACATGGTAACTTTACTAATTAATGGTTTAATTTTTAATTAACTTCTTGATTAATTGTTTTAATTACCATAAATAGAGTATTGGTCTTTAGCAGTGTAATTTTCCATTTTAGCCAGCATGTAGCTAAGTTTTTTTACAGACTTGTTAGTTTGTTACAGTGTGATTATTAGATCCCCAAAAACTTCAAGTTTTGATGAACTAACCCTGATACGCTTCAATGAACAAAGCCCTGGGGAGTTAAAGGCTGGACACCTGGAATCCAGAATTTATAGCCCTCCAAGGACATGTTGAAGTAACCAGAAGATAAGGAAGAGATTAACAAAGATGATTCAACATGTGCTGGAGACCCCTGGCTGGGAAAAAAAAAATAAAAAGACTAAAAGATGTGGACTAATTAGCATGGGAAGTGAGAAATCAATAACCAATAGAAGATAGAACAATAATTGATGCAAAAAAATTATGTAACTTAGAATTAATTAACATTAATTTCTTTGCTAAAAATATATAAATAAGTGAAAAGTTTTGAAAGTCGTGTGCATCTAGGTGGAGCAACCTGGCCTGGAATAAACTAATGCCTACTCCCTAATACTACAAAAACAGTGTTGGAGAGTTTCATTTATCCTGACGTTTTTGGCAAGTCCCTGGGAATCAGCTGCCAGCAAAACTCCAGAAATTGTCTGTGAGTAAGAGCAGTAGTGACTGTGGGAACAGGACAAGAGGCATGCAGCAGGAATGGTGGCAAAATGAGCAACATGCACACACACAAACCAGATGTGGAACTCTTCCTCCTCCTGGGCATTCTTCCCATGGTGTACAAGCTCCCAAGTGCACCTTTTTTACCCAAGAAAGTTTAAAAATGGAACTCAGAGTGCTTACAGCAACCTGCCAGGATTTATCCCTATCCCAGGAAAATCACCCCTATTCCATGCAAAGACAAAATGCAGAGTCCAGGCTGTCAGAGCTGACACAAAAGGCTGGCAACAAGCCAAGTATCAAAGCCTGGCTGGGGACACCTTGGTGCTCATCCCTCCTGTGAAAAGGAACCAAGCACCAGTGACTTTTAATATTTTATTTTGGTTTGGGTTTGGCTTTTGTTGTTTGTCTTCCCACAGGAAAGGGGATCTGGGGTTCCAGGTTTCTCAGCCCTTCAAACCTGAAGTGTGAAATAATAACAACTACTTTGATACAACATTTCCAACACTTGCCCCTGCTGGTAATTTCAGCCTCAAAATGGCAGGCTCCGTTTGGTAATTTCTGAGAGCCCTTGCTATAAAGGCAGCCACTGAAATGAAAAATCCTGGAGCAGTTCACCAGCCTCCATCCTGTGGCTGCCCCTACTGAGAAATATAAACAAACAGCCCAAGTATAAAGTGTTTCTAAGGAATTATTTTCTTCATGACTGGTCATTTAGGTCACACACCTTCATAAGCACTGATACTCAGCCTAAGAAAGCAAAGGGATAGAGAACTATTCTTACTAGAACTGTCAGGGGCTTGGGGTTTTTTGGGTTGTTTTTGGGTTTCTTTTGTTGTTTGTTTTCCTTGTTGTTGTTGTTGTTATTTTATGGCATGGGGGTTTTGCTTTGTTTTTAATTACCTGTGACTTCTCAATGTAAAAATAAAAAGAATAGACAAAGATCTGTGACTTTGCTATTTGTCTAGTTTTGAAGCCATGCCAGCACTTTTGAATGTCTCTACACAAGTTTTTTCCAAGCTGGAGGGTTCCCCAGCCCCAAGATCACCACTCATCATTGCAAGAGTCCACCAAGAGCAGTGGAGAGAGAGAAACTGGGAGACTGCATATTGTCATAATGCAAATAATCTCCATGTGTCAGACTGAAAGAACAACTCTAAAGAATTGCTTGATTAGATTAGGAACTTTGGATCTACAGCCACAGCTTTTTCCACTTACCAAGGAATATTAATTAATAATGTAGCTGGACATCAGAAAATGCCCCAACGCACTGCTCAGAACCGGAAGCAGTGTTGGCATTCTATAGCTCTATAGATCACAATCAAAGTATACTTAGCTGGCAAGTATCCAAAAAAGTGAAAAACCACTTTCCTTGTAGATCTTCCACATTATTTTTCCTCTGGAAACCAAACATCAAACAGTAACAAGAGGCAGAAATAACACTTAGAACTCTGCAACACCTTCTGCTATTTAAAATTCCAATTTCAAGGGGAATAATGCCCAGAATTTTAGGAGTATTCCAACAACGTACTTCTGCTCTTCATCACAATATGAATGCGCGAACCTATGTCACAAGTTTTGTGGATAAACACACACACGCACAAAAACTGATGGGTACAAGAGATTGATTTGGAACACGTATTTTCCAAACAAAACCTTCTAAATTGCGGATGGTAAAAAAGCAATTCTCAGGGAAAAACACGTAAAAAATAATTAGAAAGAAAGAAAGAAAGAAAGAAAGAAAGAAAGAAAGAAAGAAAGAAAGAAAGAAAGAAAGAAAGAAAGAAAGAAAGAAAGAAAGAAAGAAAGAAAGAA
>JAHLSL010000117.1:3427932-3522001 GCA_025920805.1 Petroica traversi | reverse complement strand
GCGGCGCTGCAAGCAGGGCCTGCCCGCCTTCCGACAGGCGCAGCCCGGCCGCGACATCCTGGAGGAGTTCCAGCGCCGCGAGCCCTACAAGTACCTGCAGTTCGCCTACTTCAAGGTGAGGCCCCGCACCCACTCGTGATCCCTCCTCCTTTCTCCTCCCATCTCTCTGCGCTGCCCCCGCGCCCCCCGCCGCTGTCGCTGTCTCTCCTCCTCGAAGTCTCGCCGGGTGCGGTGCCCCGCTCCAGCCACGCTAAGCGCTCCTGGAGGGGGAGAGCGTGGTGTGTCCCTCCACGTGGCGTGTCCCAGGACAGTCTCGACAGACCCCGAATGCCTCGTGCAGCCAATGCTAAGAAAAGCTCCTGTCATGTCAACCTGTCACCTGGCCCTCGGAGCGGGTTACTCTGGGCCACAACCTGCTTCCCATCGCGTCCTCTGCACCAGTTGCCATCCGCCTCACCTCCATTTCTTCCCTGCCCCGTGGTCAGTCCTTGCCCCCCTAGGCTGCCAACCCTACACTTTGTAATCTCCTTGACAAGCCTTTCTCTCTCTCCTGTAACCCACAGTGGGTTTAGTGTGTGCCATGTCTTTCCCCCTACTTGCCCACATTCCACCCAGCTCGCTCTTCACCTGTTTTTAACATCAGCACATTCCCTAGATCAGCCCTTCCAGTTCTTCCTAGACATCTGGCCACTGGCTCCTGCCTCTGTGCCCTGTAGGTGTGTCACTCCTGCCCCTCTCATCTCTCCATCTGCCTTACTTTCTAACCTTTCCTGGAACCTTTTTTCAGACTCTTCGTGTCACAGCTCTGCTCTTGCAAACAATCTTCGCTACTTCTTCACCTTCAGCATGTCTACCTTCTTCACTTGCACCTTTCCAGTTCTTTCAAGTGCAGCAACCTGTGACTTGCAGACAGCCTCATGCCTGCCAAACTCCAATTTCATTACATCTGTGAGAAGGAACGAAGCAAAACCTGGCTGCTGAAGCAGGACACTGTAGTGCTAGCCCTGGAATGGTATTTGGCTTTTGCTCTTGAGTCAGCCAAGACTGGGGACACTGGGAACATGCTCTTATCTTAACAGATTTCACTCTGTTTTTCTAGCTTCTTGTCATTCTTCCGTAGACTAATTAATTATTTTCTCCCTTCTCATCTTCACCTTCTGTTCTCCATATCAAGGTCCATTTCTCCTGCCATCCCTTCAGACACTGCAATTATTTGCATTTGGAATAAACAGGGCCTCTCTGTGGGGAGGATACAAGGTGAGCTCTTTGGTTAGATTGTTTTCCCTTTTGGGGATTCACTCCCAACCTATCCCAGTATACATTATATAGGGTTGTTGCTTGTGCATTATTTTGAGATTGCCTCTTGAAATCACACATCTTCTAAACTGTTGCTATGTCCTATTTTTAGGAATGCTGTTTTCTCAGCAGTTTTTCCAAAGAGATGCAGGGCAATGTTTTTTCATTAAACCAGAACAGTGTCCACATGCACAGTACCACACTGGCGTCTAATGCCTTCCCTAAGACAAAAGAACTTAACTTGATACATTAAAGCCTCTGCCTTTTCTTTTGATTGAGAGGACAGGAATTCCTCGAATTCTCGAAGCCATATATGGATACCAAAATGACATCATCACAAGTGTTTCCTCTTCTCTTAATTTAACTATTAATTCCCCCATTGTGGCACGTACAAAGTTTGCCATGTATGGATAGCACCAAATATAATTTCTTCTTACCATTTAAAATACAATCAAGTGACTGCCAGGTAGGAGTGTGAGAGGAAAAATAGAGGAATCCCTCCCCCTCCCTTTAAACTCTTCTTTCAATCACATTTGCAGTAAGTTTGAGCAGCGTAGTGTGGTGGTTTTGTCTTTAATGTCTGTTGTTTATATTGTGGGTTTGTGGTCCAGCTCTGAGCCCTTATCTCTCGCTTGGGGAGTTCTGAATGGGCCTTCTGGAGATACAAACTGCTGCATCCAAAGGACTTTTTCCTGGCTGGTGGTTTCTCCAAAAGAAATGTCCCTTCCCCCACCCCACCACCCCCACAACAGCATTTATAGTAGAGGAAGAAGCAGAAGGGAAATGATTTATGCAATTTTTTAGAGTGACCATGTGTGTATTCAGGTGGGCTCCACAGAGAAATTTGCCACGTTGTAAGATTCAGGGAGTAGCTGTTCCTGCGCTGCTGCTTGCTCCTCTGGAGGGAGCTTTCTCAGAAGCGCTGAGTTCACTTAGGAGAGAGTTTCTACAAAACCTTTCTTTATGTTTTTCTAAGAGGTGAAAAATGAAACCAAGTGTGAATCATGGAGCTAAGTAAAAATGAGACTTGCCAACCTACCAAAGAAGCAGGGTAACAGCTACAGCACAAAAGAAACCAAGCATTTGACGAAAGTGCAGCTGAGATTTCCCTTTGCATTCAGCACAGTCTGGGCTGGCTGGAAACACGTAGTTTTGGGACAGCCAGGAAGGGCAGCTGGCAGAGTCCCAGTGCTGGGACACTCCCAGCAGCACAGCAGCAGTGGGTGGGTTGCAGTCATCTCTTGGGATCCTTTCTGAAATGAAAGGGCACTTTTATGGATGTGAGCAGAAGAGTCTGTGTGCACACATGCTTGTGATTCTTGCTCATGGTTTCAAACATGCACTGCCAGAAGCTGTTTCAGATGTGGGGTGGAACTCTGTACCATCTGTACCATCTGTACATCAGTGCACTGAACGAGCTGATGTGGGTGTTGGCCTAGAAAAAAGGTTTTAACATTTCACAAGTACCCCAGACTTCTGCTTTCTCTCTCACTCTTCCTAAATATATGCATGTATACTATATAATTTATGAAAATACGTGTATGTAAATATATATATACATATATATATATATAATGTTTTTAAAAGCATAAATTGCATGCCCACTGAAATACATACGTGTTTGGTACATGCAGAAAATGAGAAATTTGCACTTAACAAAGTGTATCTAACAGATTAAAGTTTGTTTAAAAATGGGCATAGAAAATTGCTTTAGGACACAATTTTGGACCAAATGTCTGCAGTATGATCTAACTTTGTAATGCCACCAGGAAGATGTATTATTTTAATAATGTTCTCTCTGCTGCTTGGCACATAAGTCTAATAAACACATACAAACAGTGATGACTCCTGACCGGTATCCATAGGTTAGCATCAGTACTTGCTGTGAGATTAATCCCTCCCAGGAGGCCTGGTACAGACTTTTGCCTTGTCAGCTCTAGGTTTTTCTCTTCCCTTTCCTTGTTCATAATCTTTTTGACTTACGACAATCATCTCTGGTATCTGCAAAAAATAATAGACTTCTGAAGTTAAAAAAAATTGTGCACATTGATGCAGCCAGCAGTAAAACTGAGAGGAATTATATCAATTTTACTGTACCATTGCATCTGCTGAGACTGTCCTTTCAGTAAATTCGTGAAGCTAGAGAATGTAGAAAAATTCATTGAAAAAACTGGGAACCTTTGAACTGTTTTGTGTGTGTGTGGTTTGTTTTGTTGTTGTTTTTTTTCTCCAGTTAATCTTTTCTAACGCTTTCTTTTGCCTATCCTGTTTAGGCTAATAATCTTCCAAAAGCTATTGCAGCAGCTCACACATTTCTTCTGAAGCATCCAGATGATGAAATGATGCAAAGAAATATGGCCTACTATAAGAGCATACCTGACGCTGAGGAGCATATTAAAGACTTGGAAACAAAGCCTTATGAGGTATGCTTTTTATTCAGGAGAGTCTGCTCTTTGAAGCTCTCTTGGAGCTGTTCTGTTACTCCTCTTATTGGGTAGGATTCAGGGATCTCATTTGCCTATGTGTTCTCAGTTCTTAATCCCCCTCTTTCTGTCATCTAAGTCATCTTTGTTTTGCCTTCTTGATGCATTCAGTAATTCTCACCTCTCCTGCACTTCATTGTTCCATGAATGAGTCACAGCAAATGACAGACAGTGGTGGACCTGAAAGCTGCTACATGCTCATCACTACTGGAGCTAAGCAGCTGCCTAGCTATCCAAATTCGTGGGTGCTGTAGTGGCACAGCTGAAAATAACTCAGACATTTGGCTTTAAGAGTCCATTGAAATTCTCAGTCACATCCTGTGGTTTAGATTCATTACTTCTCTCCAGCAGGCTTTTCTGCTTGAAAATGGAATTACATACTCTGATCTCTAGGAAATACCTGTTAAAATCCATTAGTCTGCTGTATTTATTGTCCTCACATCATCTGGAGAGCAGCTCGGTCATCCAGAATGTGGAGACATCATTTACTGTGTTTGAGTTTACACAGCACTTCTCACAGGTCAGTTAGTGCTGATTCATTCCTGCCAATTTTTCAGAATCTCTTTGTCAGGGCTGTGAGAGCCTACAACGGAGACAACTGGCGAACATCCATCTCGGACATGGAACTGGCTCTTCCTGATTTCTTCAAATCTTATGATGACTGCATAGCAGCCTGTGAAGGCTCCCGAGAGATCACAGATTTTAAAGACTTCTATCTTTCCATTGCAGGTGAGTGGTTAGGAAACATGGAGGAAAGATGTCCATAAAGTGCATTTCAGTTTATCCGAAAGATTGGTTACCCAAGTTCCTCAGTTTGGTCCAGTAGGAGTTTATTAATTAGCTGAAAACTGCTTGAATTCTGGTTTACTTTTTGCTCTCTTCAGTAACACAAGTGAGTCTATCAGGAAATTGGGACAGAGATCTTACATTAACATGGAAGTTCTGTGTTAGCGTAACATAGATAGGCAACTGCTCCATCTGGGTAGCAGCAGTCATCCAGCCAGGTCTCTTGACCATCATCTCAGTATCAATGTGGCCACCTTTGAGGCTCAGTGGTTAGCCTGCTTTTGAAATCAGCTTTGTGGTTTGTATAGGACTGGTGATCTGTGACTCCTTTCTCATAATATGACAAGGTTCTCATGGCTATTTTAAATCTTTCCTACATTAGAGTTTTTCAAGTAGGTCACATCTGTATTTTGTGTATGTAGCAAAAAAAAAAAAAAATCCATTGCTTTGCAAAGGAAATGGGATATCACCTTTTTTGATGGTTGTCAAAATGGCACATACACGTTTCCTATGCTCTTTGGCAGCAAAAGAAACAAGTAATTTCTCCAGTGCTCTGACAGCTCAGTGTTGTTGACAATATTTGTGTGGAGAACACCTGCATGTTTTCTCAATAAACTTAGAAATTCTCTTGCATTTTTTATGTTTTCAAGTTGCCCTAAGGAAAATTCCTGCTTTTTGTCCTAAAGACATGATATGTCTTGGTGAGGACAAACTTCAGTGAAGTATGTTCATACACGAGCAGCTCCAGTTTCTCATGGTGTGCAGCTGGTATGGCATAGCTGGTCAGTACATCTGACATGGAATAGCTATTCCTTAAGCCTTGATTTGCTCTTGGGCAAAACAAGCAGGTGCCTAGGACAGCAAATAAGGAGTGAAGGGCAAATCACAGGTGGAAAGCAGGAAACACAGACTTTCTTCCCCAGTGGGTCAGAGCCCTGAATCAGGAGATCCTCAAGCCACTGTAAGAAGTAGTGTCCATGCTCAGCTGTGGTTACTGTCACCTTCCTCTTTCTCCTTGAAAGGGAAGGACAGTTCCCAGCAGCAGTAGTGGGAAAGAAAGGTAGGAGTTACTGTGCGATGTCACTATGGCCATGTGCATGCATATCAAGTATTTTGCTTTTGAGATAAGAACATTCACATTTCTTTGCAGTGGCTGAATTGTGCTCATGTTCCAGGGAAAGATATTCTGCCTCCAAGCAGAAAGCAGATGTAGCAGTAAGTGTTGACCAGAAGTATTTGGGTCTCGCACTAGGTTTTATCTCTGGATTTATCACTGAGCAGTGAGTTATGTTAGGAAGCCGGCTGTCTTCATTGCATGGGATCACTTCACTGAGGGACTTGCATCTCTGGCTTTAAGTGCTGGCTGGAATCCGGCACTACTGTGTCTGGAGATTCCACTGCTCTTATAAAAGATGGGTCTGGTAATTTCATTTGGCCAGTTATTTTTAGTTAGCTTCAGCAGTTATTTTTAGTTAACCTCTGTGTTCTTCATGTTAGGAATTGTCAGGGATGAAAAGTGTTCTTTTTTCTTGGTCAGAAATTTGCTGTACAAGGTTAGCTAACTTGCTTCCATCTGCCAAATGTGGCCAGCAGGGAAACGAAGACCTTAAAAGAAATCATTTTCATGCTGTTGATAAATGTGATATGTCCAGAAAATGCTTGAAATTGTTTATAGGAAGGTTTTTCTGGTGTCTATTTTCTTGAAGATAAAATAACAGGTAGTCCTATATTGCATTATAGCAAGATTTTTTAGACTGGATAAGCTTGTGAATTGACATGTTCCTGGCTGAAAATTGATCCCCTCTTTCCTCTCTCTTAAAACATCTAAACTCTGGGACCATCATGCAGCCACTTCTGGAAGTTTATTTTGCAACCACCTGCTGTATCTGTCTGTGACACAGTTGCACTTAGCAGTGTGGGGACCTCATTTGTGCAAAAATGTAATGAAATTGCAGAGGCTTGCAAAATTTAAAAAAGGAAAGAAAGCACTATTAAGTTTATACCTAGGAAATAATGCAGTACCCAGAAAGACTATAAAAACCACCACCACATGCTGCCTGTAGGTGTCAGTGAAACCTAAGTGCTCACTTTTCTGGGATTCCAGCTCTGATGTAATTCAGATTTTTATGGAAGGGCCTGGTACCAGCACTTGAAGCGTATTTCAGATGGAGTTGTAGATTCTCAGTACTTCCAAGCAGCAAGGTCCAGATGCACAGGACCCAGGAGGGCTTTATAAGGCTGAATTTTAATGGACAACTAATGCGAGGGATTATAACAATTCACTTTGTGCTATCCATATCCTCTGTTGCTGTTTTCTTCCTTCCAGATCATTATATTGAAGTCCTTGCATGCAAAGTGCAGTGTGAGAGCAATCTGACACCCATTATAGGAGGCTTTGTTGTTGAAAAGTTTGTGGCCACCATGTACCATTACTTGCAGTTTGCATATTATAAATGTAAGTAGTGATTTATTGTGATTAAATAACACTGATGTTGGATGGTGTGGGACAGATTCCATTCATAATGTTTTCCCTCTAATTTTGTGCTTTGGAATGTAAATAGTGCTTCCAGAACCTGCATTTTAGCCTGTGCTGGGACAGAAAATATAAGTTTCCTGGTGTCTTTTGCTTCCTGGTATTGCTGTAGTTAACAAACATGGAACAGAATTTCTTCCACAGACAAACCTACAGAGTATTTAATACTATTTGCTTTTTCCTGGTGGATTCTTACAATCCTGTTAGAATGAGGCTAAATGGGTTTTGGAGAAAGAGGGAACCGGTTAACAGAAATTGTAGTGTTTGATGCTCAGTGATGACATATTTGATAGGTAAATAATTCAGTGAGAGTTGTGGTTTCTTGAGGAGCTCCTTGCACTGTAAAGAAAATGTGTAGCCCTTACAGCTGTTCCTGCAGGCTCCAGTATCAAAGGGAAGACACATCAGGCATGTAGCATCAAGCCATTAATGACTTTTCCTTGTGTTGTTTGTCTACACACTTTACACATTGACTCTTCCCTCTTCATCAATCCTAGTACAAAGAAGTGGGGAGGAGTTCAATATATTTTTGTTTGTTTTTAAATAAATGCCCCAGTGCATAATACTGAGCTCTGTGGTGATACTGGGATACCTGGGAGGAATATTTGGTTAGAATTTTCACAGAAAACCATCAGAGGTTAATGATGAGTTGATTTTTGAATCATGGCCTTATGTATTTCAAAACACAGAAATAGCATATCCTTTCTGGGGAGCAATTTTTTTTTTTCTCTGTGCAGCTGGTGAGGATGTAGAGTATGGGATGCGTTTCCATTGGAGTTTTCCAGAGTTTAGATAAGAGTAGGAGTTTGTTAATTTACCTTACCTGGATTTTTTTTTTACATGTGTTTGTTAATTAGTGAATGACATGAAGAATGCAGCTTCTTGTGCTGCTAGTTACCTTCTGTTTGATGAGAAAGATGAAGTAATGAAACAGAACATGGTCTATTACCAGTACCACAAAGACAAATGGGGACTTAAAGAGGAGGATTTTCAGCCCAGATCGGTAGGTGAATACCTAAGATGCCTTCTAGAACATGCAAACATTTCTCTGAAACTCGGTGGGTCAGAGGTTGGGAAGATGTGGGATATCTGCTCATTCTGGAGTTTAACTTGTACTGTTTTATTAAAATCATGTAGAAAGTTGTACACAGAGGTGTAATGTGTCATGTAAACAGTGAATGTCATTATAACTTCCCTTTCTGTTGAAATATACTATGAAAGGATATAATACATGACGAGAAGCAAACTCAGCCTGGTACTTCTCTGTCACTTAGGCATATTTATAATTTTATGTACCTCTATAAATAAAGCAGCTGGCCCCTGAGATCTCTGATGATGAAATCTCTGAGTGGCATTCAGGCTTTTGTGAATCATTATTTGCCAACACATAGTTGCCCACTCGCTTGTTATTTCAGGTTCTGTGGGCATTGGAATGTGTCTGGAAATGGTAACTCCAGCTAAACTGACTTTCCACTTACTCCATTAAGAACACAGTTGGGTGGATGAGGATGGAAAAAGGCTCAGGACTGTATTGCATCTAATTATCTAAATTAAAATGCTTGCTGCAAAGAGGACACCAGTCCGTCCAACAACAATTGTCATCTGGCTTTGGAAAAGTATTTAAAAATGGGTTTCCATGCTGTTCTTAAATTTCTATGTCCAAGAAAATTACACAGCCTGGACTGTGACATCAAATTGAATTTTCTAACGTTTCTTGTTACCAGGTTTTAAGTCATGCAGCTAAATAGTGACACCTCAGTGACTGCTTAGGCATCAGTCATATGGGCTATATAACTAGTTAGTCATTAGCAATACATGTTCCACGAATTAAATTTAGTGCCTTCTGGTCATGCCTCTCAGAGCACACACTTTATTGTCACTGTGGGAACCCAGGCCTGTCCGGCAGGGCCAGCTGAGACAGGAAGCAGCAAAAGTGCATTTGGTTCTTTCAGGCAGCAGCAGCAGCGAGTCTGAGCTCACAGGGGAAGGGGGCTGCTCCTTTGTCACTGCTTTTGGGAAACAGAATGGTGCTTTATAGCCATATTGGAGACAATGTTTGGGGGTGGTGGGAGTGAGGGGTAGCAACAGTTTGAAACTGCAAACCGCAGACAGATTTGGCATAGGTGTGCAGAGAGGGCAGAACAAGGGCCCTACACATGCACTCTGAATGTTTCATTGATAACTTCTGGAGCTGGGGCCTACAGATAACTTAGTTTTTAAAAACAAAATATTAAATGCACACAGCTGTATTTTCTTGTACTTTGATCTATATTTCTATAAACAGGAGTTGCTTGCTTCCTAATCAATTGCCTCGAAAACCATAATGCCTCTGGTTTATTTTCAAAAAGTGGTAATGGGGTGACAGCAACATTTGGCTCTGACACTAATCTTTAGATGTTCTTGAGAAAGAGGGAGTCTCCTGTTTTCTTCCCCAAAACGAATTAAATGGAATAATCAAAGTAGATTGCAGTTGGTACTCACAAATATGAGAGTATGTGACTGAGCCACACTGTGCAGTCTGGGCACACAGCCAGGCATTGAGGAGGGACAGGTGAGAGACCTTACAGAGCTTCCCTAGGCCGGGCTCAGGCTGGGCTGGTGAGTCATTATCATGCAAAAGAGCTTAGTGTGTCTCTTTCCCAGAACTGCCTGCTGCCATGCGCCAGCACAGGGAGACAGAGGCTTTCTCCTGTCCAAAGCCCACTGGAATGCAGGCACAGGCTGCTGCTCAGCCCTGGCAGTCTCATTTCTTATTCTCAGACTCGCCAGTGCTTTGAAACATGAGAAAGAGGAGAGTTCTTTGCTCCTGCAGTGAGGGAGCCTGTGCTTAGGAAGATCCACAGAAGAGTTTGGAATATGCTGTTTGCTGTTCTGCTGTTTCCTTTCTCAAACACTGTGAACCTTGCCTGGGATCTGCCTTTCCTGAGTCTGGGTCTGACTTCACTGGGATAGTTTCAGGTGGCGTGTGATGATACTCCTGTCTTGCTGCCCTAAAATAACAGAAATGTTGGGGTTTTTTTTATAGGAGGCAGTTCGATACCACAACATTACTACACTCCAGCTGGAAATGTATGAATTCGCAAAGGAACATCTGATGGATGATGATGAGGTGAGTTTTCTAGAAATGAAATCGTGGTCAGAAAAGCAGCAATCACGTTTAAAGTGAAGATGATATATAGCTGCAATTCCAGGATTTCACTAATATGGAAAAATCTTCTTGTAACCACAACCAATTTGTAATAAATTTTTGTTTGGTAAGTGGAATAAAAGAACAAACTCAAAGAACACAATGTACCATTTAAAAAAACATGGACAGAATTAACACAAAGGTAAATATATAATACACTGAGCCTACAGCAAAAAAAGAAAATCCAGTTTTTGAGTTGTAACACCAGGGGGCAGAGAAATGGTGTGTATATATATTTAAACCAAATTTTTTTCTGTGTTTGATGTTTTGGGGGGGCCTGGGTGGGGTGTGTGGATTTTCTCTTCTAAAATGTTATTTAGATTAGATTTAAAGATCCTTATGATTTTGTCCAGAAGTAACCATCTACTTGGTAATTTTTGTCCAAAGGAAGTCTTGTTATCTGTTATTTTTTTTCTGCTCAGTGGCATTTTGGTCACCCAGTCATCCTTTTTAAATGGTTGGAATTCATGGTCAAATAACATATAATGACTACTATTTATACTGGAAAATATGTAAAAGGGATTTTTTTTTTTGGTGCAAGAAAAGTAGTTAAATTGTTGAAAGGGCATTTCTTTTCTTCCACAGCTGAATTACAGTGTACTTCGTGCGAGGTTTCGGATTGCCTTTTGCTTTGTTTTTGGGACCTTTCATTTAGAGGTTTAAGAAAATCTTCAAATGATGAAATATTGCTGGCATTGTCAAAGAAAGAGCTGTGCTCAGTAATGACATGGGGCAAGCATATCTGTAATGAGCATTGCTGAGGTCTTTCTAGTTAGAAAAGACAAAGGTAGTTTATGTTAAAAAACGAAATCACCTTTGCAATTTTTGTTATCCAGCATGTAGGGAGAGAGAATATTTTACAGCAGAAGAAGCAATGTCTGTGCTGCCTTTAGTATTCTTGCGATCTGAAAACAACTCTATGTAAAATTCCATTGCAAGGTTACCAGACTTGAGGAAGACTTTCCATTGTGATAAAACCCCCTGAAAGATGGTTTAGTAAGCTTGCTTTAAGGTTAAGCTTAGATGAGGACTAGTCTGTGTGGATTTTCATCAAGGTGTGAAATTCTTGATTACTTTTTTAGATTCACTTGTTGGCTTGGGCTTTGTCCATAATGGTTTCTTATGCCAGGCATCAACTTAACTTGTACTTTTTTCCTTCTTTCCTGTCTGCTACTTCGAAACACAGGGATGAGTAATTAAGGAGGGGGTGAAGAAGTACATTTTGAGGACTTTCCCCACACGTTGTTAGAAGAAGGGGTTATAGAAACAATCTTCAGCCTCCAACACTGTGTGTAGAATAAACAAGCATTCATTTGCTGGCATTCATTCCAGCAGCCCCTTTCACCAGGGCAATTACAAATGACCTTGCAATCTGCAGGAGGGTGGTGCAGTGTAAACCTCAGTTAAACTTCTGGGCTGACAAGGAAGTCACATCACACTGGATTATATGTTTGGATTAAACAACCAAAATTACTGGGCCTGCTCATGCCACAGATATCCTTACCTCACACTCCCTTTGTGTTAGGAAATTTACCATTCTTCTTTCCAGGAGAAAAGCTCAAGGGCTTCAGTGCCCTCCCTTGCTAGGGCCCAAAAACGTTGGAGGGATAGAGGCTGTCCATGCCTCTGTCTTGGCTCTGCCTTTTGGTAGTGAGCTCATAAATCCCTGGCTACCAGAACTTATCTTTGGCTGCAGGAGACTTCCAGGGAGTGCAGACAGAGCAGGAATAGCACAAAGGTAAAATCACTACCTTGCAGTTTCTGCTCTATGGGCAGGACCTGGTAGTATAAGTGGAATTTTTTTATTTTGTTTAATATTTCTCCTGGCACAGATAGAAAAGTGTGTTCCATAGGAATGTTGAAAACTGATGAAAACCCCAGATAAGGCATTACAGTAAAAACTTTATTAAAAATTGTTAAGGATGGAGGCAAGCTCTCTTCTAAGTGCAGTCTGTTTATTTAAACCACGTGCTTCTTGGGCCATAGGCCATACCTTCTGTGAGTTTCTGTGGTCCATGTTTGCTGTCTGTGTGGGCCGGTAAGATAGCCCTCAAGATAACCTACAGAAAAAATTAATTATTTTTTCCTTGACGGAAGCAAAAGGATTGATATGGCAAGAGGATCCTTTCCTATGTGAGTGCCATTATTTTCAAGTGGGGAGTCTCTTTTTTTTTCAGGTTTCTCAGTGCTCCCATATCCCAGATCATCCATGGGTCTTTCTAAATCCCATTAGCAAAGTGAGTGAAAACATGTGACTTCTTCAGGAATAATTGCAGAGGCTGGAATAGGCATTAATGATTTTTGCATATGTTACTACAAGAAATACTGTCCTGCTTGTGTTACTTTATTAATGTTTTTCCACAAGGAAATGAAAAAACTCTTAATTCAAACATTTAACACAGTAGATGTGACAGAGAATATTAGCGCCAACTAGCTACAAATTACTTTTAAGAAAAAGTAATTATTCTTAAATATCCTTGCAGTTTTCCACAGGGAAGTTAAAAGAACATTACAATGTTGTCATCTTAGCTGGCCATGGATAGGCAAGCTTCTTGATTTCTGTTCAGATGTGTAATGCATCAAGGCTGTCATGGATACAGCTCCTGGTACTGCACAGATTTAAGTGGCAAACTGAAATGCTGTTAAGAGCCAGACACTCAGCTAGTGTAGATGTAACTTCAGCACCACACTAATTGTATGAGACATGTTTTTGGCCCGTAAAATCAGTGCTCTTACGGAATTTTTTTTCTGCGGGGGGGGATAGCTACTTAGCTGTTCTAAATTACATAAGAACCACAAGTATTTGGCGGGGATGAGCCTACAGTGTGATTTTTCTTTCAGTACTTAATCAGTAGGTGAAAAGCTGTTGGCAGCTTTGACCCACTTTTTTGACATCTCTTTCTTTTTATTTGTATATAGTGTATGTTCCATTTGTGTAGTGGCTGAAATGAAACACTCTGTGTTTCATGACATCCATGTGATGCACAGAAGAACAAGTACTGAGCTAATGTGACGGGTGGAAAGAGGACATATGGAATAGCATCAAAACACAAGGGCCCCAGTGGAGTACTGATAGCAAATAGTAATCTGAATTCAGCCTGTTTTTGTGTTTGGGAATTGCTAACAACGTACTTAGAGCTTTATTAACTCACTCCCTGCACATGCTCAAATGATTTACCAAAGTGTGCTAGCGACTGCAAGTTGTCAGTGCAGACCTGTAAACCCTACCCTGCCTGTGACCTCAGACCAGCACAGCTCCAACAGCACTGCTGCCCTGAGAAGAGCTGGTAGCAGCTCTTTCAGGGAGAGTTGCCAGCTAATGGGCAGTGTTATGGTCCCTGTTCAACACACACTTTTTTAAAGAAAAAAGAAAATGAGATTTTTTTTTCCCATCATAATTTCCTAGTGGAGATTATTCCCATAGGGCCGGGTCTTTTTGCTTTCTCCTCTTGCTTCTGCACCACTGCATGTGTGTCTTGGTCAAAGGTGCTCCTCCTTCCATTTAAGCCAAGGTGCCAGCATGGTTGGGCTAAAATGACAGGACGGCCCCAAGCTGCAGGTACTGGCATTAGGAGGAACTTCTGCTGCCCAGATTCTCTTAAGCTTCTGCATGCAGCATAAAGCAGGCAAGAGAGTATAAGCAGAGCTCAGAAACAAAGCCACTGGAAGGCTTCTGCTTTCAGTGCAATTGGAGCCATATTGAAGTCCTCTGAAACTGGGTTGACTCATGTTTTATAGGCTTTATAAATATGTTAAAGGGAAAACACATTTACTGGTTTAATGTAAAATACTACTGTAATAACTGCAGTGTACTGTAATCTCCCAGAATATATGGGGAAAGAACTGTTAAAGGTTCAGAATAGATCATTAAAATGAAATGGAAAAATATTTGAGAAAGTAGCTAATATTCATGTAAAAAACAACTAGGCTCTCGTAGTAGTAAAAAAAAAAAAGCCCTATAAACATATGGCAGTGGATCACACTGTGGACTAAGTAACTGAAAAATAAATAATTTAAGGACCAAATAATTTTTCTGCACAAAGAATTGAGTGATTTTCTTATTTTTTTTTTCTGAGCTAGAATGTTGAGGAATGCCCAGCCTGGACTGTATAGCTCATGGAGGTTCTAGCAGGGCTTTGAGGTGGTTACAGTGAACTCTCAGGTTTTGACTGAAGGTTAGATCAAGAAACTTTCTCTTGGAGGAAGGCTGAATAAACCTTTCAGGCTGAGTCACTTATTGACACATGCCTTACTGTTACCTTGAAATAATGTTTTCCCCCTCCAAAACACTGCTGGCCACTGGGCTGTGTGGTGTGTATGCGCAGGCTCTGTCAGGTCCATGGAGCACATATCCTCCACAGTCACCCATGCCGAACTTTTGTCTTCACTCTCGCAAGGTGATTATTTGCTCTTGAACAAAATCTGCTGGTTTTCATAACCTAATCCTTGTGACTACTCCCATTGCTTACTAGGGAAATTCCAGGACAATTAGTCATTAATTATAGGGCAGCCTTGACCTCTCCTCACCTAGAGGCCTCCCTTCCCACTACCATAGCCTGATCACCTACTCCCAGTACCTAAGGGAATCAAATCTGTTGCTCTTGAACAAGTTTCCAATCATTGAGGCCTTTTAACTTTAGCAAAGTTTGAATTTTTGCTCTGAAGGACAACTGGGGGACATTTTATGAGATGAATATTTTCCTTCTAGGTCGTAGATTACAGGGAAACAAAGATCCAGCCAGTTCTTCATGCTCTGTATGGATTCTTAAAGCTGTTTCTTATTCATTCACTGGTAATCACAGATAAAGCATGTCCAGAATAATAGTTTTCTGTAGATCTTAATTTATTCTAGAACACGGTATTTTTCTATATCTCTTGCTTCCCTGAAGAATGGGATGTCCCACTGCAGTACACAGGGAATCCCTATAGGAAAGGCCATCAGCAGGTCTGCCTGGGAAAGCATGGGTTATTACAAGAAACCTAATTGTTTCCCATGACTTTTCCAGTCCACACTGAGAAAGGACAGAACAGATTATAGATGGAGGCAAGGACCCAGGAATAATTAATGCTTGCATTTGCAGAAGGTAATCATAAGGCAAGCAATAGCAAAGTGTTTGGGTCTGTCAGCGAGCAGTGCAACTGCTGCTTGCTGCTGTTTTTAAATGATGCTGCTGAAAGAAAAGTTGGTGCTGGACCATTAGCCTTAAGTGTGCTGTAACTGAGTCAGGTACTGGTAGCTCTTCCTCTTTGCTGTTTTATTTTAATAGCTGACTAAGAGTCTCCAAAGTACAGATGTTTCTTCTAAAAAGTTGTGTTTTGTGAGTGTGAATGCAACATTTAATATTGCATAAGGAAGAATCTGGCCTAATGTATTTTGTGGTCTTGGACACTCAGTACACTGAGGTACTAAGTGAGGAGTTTTGCATTCTTCTCGTTTTCAGAGGTTTTTTTTGTTTGGCTTTTTCTCCCCAGTTGTCTAGCTTCATTTATAATAATGTCCCAATCTCACTAGCCTGGGTTAGCTTATTCAGAATTGACCAATAACTCTGTTTTAAAATTATTTTTTATTATAATCCACCTACTCACATACCCTTTGTAAAACCTTCTGGAATTAAGTACTGTGGCACAAAACTTGTTCTTTCTGTCTTCACCTTAGTTCAGTGGTTGATCTAGGCCAAGAGTGCTCACTTTGCATATCTAACAGATAATTAGAGATTCCAGTTGGTCAGGTCAGCTTCTCTGATTCCTCCTACCCCTCACACCAGTCTGGGAACTTTCCCCTTTTTCTGCTCGATATCACACCTCCCATATTTCAGGCTATACCTGTTCTGTCTTTTCTCATATATCCTTGGTCTGTCAGTCCCACTTTCCACTGACCATCCCTGGACTGGGAGAGGGAGGAGTTTGGTGGCACAGGGAGGGAGGGTGTGGGGTGCCAGCCTGGACCTGGCAAACCTGAAGGACACGACTGCGGACCAAGGGCAGGCTTGGAGGAAGTGCTTCCCTGCAGCTGACCAAGCAGCCCACGTGTGTGTACTTTCCACTCCTTGGCTGCCTGACTCTCACTCCTGTATGGGTCTGGCAGCAAACCCTTCTCTTCCCGAGCTTAGTCAGACTTCACATTCCCATTTCCTACCTGGCAGCCGGACGGCTGCATCTCGCTTTGGGCCATGGATTGCTCACCATGATTCACATCAGCATGGAGCTTTGTTTGTGTTACCTGCCTTGGAGCTGGGGCCTGTGGTGCCCTCGAGGAGCGGGCAGCGGGAATAATGATGGGTTTGCAGCCGACTTTGCATGGAAAATTGGATGTTCTTTCTGTAAAGGGAGGGAGGAGCCAAAGAGCACAGCAGGTAACAGGGAGATGCTGTCTCACTGAAGGAGTAAATTGTATCAAAAACTCACTGCGGACTCCAGGTCTGCAGGCACAGATCAGCACGAAGTTACTAGATATCAGCAGACAGAAGGCTTTATCCCTGGAATGAGCACCTGTGGAATGAGCTGTGCTTGAGCTGTGTGCGGTGTGAAGTGAGTGCTAATGGGAGGGACGAGGACAGTGGTCAGCCTGGTCACTGCTGCCAGTGTCACAATGTGACGGCCTCCTCTGAGGCAGCCTTATCACCTTTTCCTTGGGCTGCCAGCTGCTCTAGTGACAGCTTGCAAATGTTTTACATTTTGATTGTGAAGGCTCAGTCAAAAATATTTTAACTGGGGTTTTGTTTGTCTTTTATCTGGAGATTTTGCTTTTTCCAAAATAACCAACTCCAAGCAATTATTCTGTTGTACTGCAGCATATTTTATGTATATTGTTTCAACAGCTGTTTTTAATTTTTTGCTATATTTCAACCTCTCTTACTCCCCAGTACATCTAATTAGGCCACAATAGCTTCTGCAATGCTTTTCTTTAGAACTCAGTTTCAGGCACTAGAGATTTCAGATTTCTGATTTGTGTTGGTTTTTCCTAATACCGTTGGGTTTAAATATCTGTTTCCATTTCTTACATGCTTCTGGATTTGCAAACATAACAGAAATGAAAAACTTGAATTTTGTCTGTATGTTGTGTGTCTTCTGAAAAATTCTGTCTTACTGATGAGTGTGACAATAATATGAATTTTGATTCTTAAATCTTTTGAACAAGTTCAAAGCATAACAAATTGCCATGCTTCAGGATTTGCCAGAAGCATTTCATAGTTGCAAAAATTCAGGGGTCTTTTGAGATGGATCTGTGAAGCAGGGTACAAGAACAGCAGCTATTTCAGTCAGCTTTCCTCCTGCTTTTATTTTTGTTTGTTCGGTTTCATTATTTCTCTTCCAGCTAGACATACTTCCTAAAAGTGTGATACTATTATTAATACTATTTAATCACAGTATCCATAATACCATTATTGTATTCAAAACAGTCAAAATTTCTCTATTTCCTTTTATTATTTGCATTGACAGAGGTTTTTGTGCCCTTTCCTCACCAGAATAGAAAACTGTAAAATTTCGAGTGTCAGAATGTGTCTGGAAGATGCTGTCTTTCTAAGGAATGCCTATTTAGACAAAAATAGCTAAAATTGTAATAGCTGAAAAACGAGGTCCTTTTCTGTTAAAGTTAAAAGGTTTTTAATAAAAAATCAACAAGAAAAGACAAAGACAAGGCAAAGGAATTACGGCGTCCCGGGACGCCGGGTGTACTAGCACAGAGCCAGAGCACACCTCTCCTAGAGAGAGACTTTCTTTAAATACTTTTTTACTTTTACAACTTGTTGTATAATTCAAATGAATTTCTTCTGAAGAATTTAGTTAGTCCTTTATCAATTCCCGGCAGAGGAGTCTCTTATCCAGGAATATCTTGACAGAGGTAGAAGTTTGCATAGTCGTTGGCAGAGGAGGAATATCTTGATAGGAGTAAATCGCCTTGCTTGAGAGGGGCTTGTGAGCAATGTTAGTTATTTCTCAACTATTAAGCAAAACTAGAATGGCTACATTTCTACACAAACACTGCTTCTACAAGGATCAATATTATATACATAGTATTCATTATTTGCGAAAAACCAACACTATAATATGCATTTATAACATTGGGATTATAAAACACTGTTTGCAGTCTTCATTGAACAGGCTAGAAGCCTAATACTGTTCACAAAGACTTGAAATGAGTGGTGAAGGAAAGAGGGAAGATGAGGATCCAAAAGAGGGTGACTTGCTTTCAACACAACTGGTATAAGTTCTCATTAATTTAAATATGAGAGTGAGTAAAAGCTGATCAGGTTTTCCAGCAGAAAGTGATAATTTGTTTTGGAAAAAACTTAAATGACATCTTAAGACCATAGATTTATGTCAAGAAAGATAGGACAGGAAAGTTTAAAGAAAACACAGTTAAGGGTTTATCAGAACATTGGAGTTACTGGAATAAAAGGTTGGAAATGTAACATTGAACATCTGCATCTCTCTACTTACACCTCAAGAACTGAATTGTATCAGAAAGGGCAAATAGGCACAGGTATTCCCACAGGGTCTCCCCTCTCGGGCAGTTTTTCTGAACTGTGCATGGAAGGCAAACCAGAAAAAACTGGTGTTGCTGAGAGTGCCAGCAGGGCTGCTACGGTCAGTTTTGAGTAATTTGAGATGCTGTTGCACATTTTCTGTTGACCACCTGCTTTTCACCACTGAAGGTGTTACCTTGGCTGAAAATGATCACAGAAGGTTTTAGCTCAGTTACTACAGTTGACAAGGCAGTGAGTTCCAGCCAGGCTGTATCATCCCAGAGTACTCAGGCTTGACTGCAGGAAGATATTTTATTTTACTGAGATGTAGGGCATAGAACTATGTTAGGAGTAGTTTAAAGAAGGTTGGATTGTTACCTTGCGTTGGTGCCCCATGTTAGCGGAGTGGAGCTGGTAAATGTAGTATTTTCTGGTCTGAATCTAAATCCAGTCCATTTATTTCCTGTATGGAAAACATTCTGGTATCTCTGGTTCGTCACATTTTTGCTGCATTGAAGCATGGCTTGTGAAGATCTGTGGTTGAAAATGGAGAAGGTGTGTGCTGAAGGGTGTGACAGGGGACGTAAACGGTTATAGCAGAAATACGGAGTCAAAGTTATGGTTCTACAAAACACTTTGTCTTTGAATTTTGAAGCTTTCTAAAATTTTTTAATGTTCCATAGTATTCTAGCAACTTCCTAATTTAACAGGTGCTTTAAACATTCATTCCTCACCAAGTTTGAGGATTTCATTGTCTATTTAAGTACCTGTAAATGTTCAAGAGGATTTACTGTGAAGTGTAAAAAGTTTTCTTCTTTTAAGGTCTGTGTCACTGCAAGTACTTGTGCTGCCCCTGAATGGGCCATTTACCTACATTTTATAGGCTTCTTGTACTAGTGTCTGCATAGAGGGTGTTAAAAATATTTGGACACTTATTATTACCGTTTATTATTTGATTGAAACAGCAGAAGTTTCCCACCAATTTTGCAGTACAGGGTTAATTTCTTTCTGTTAAATTTAATCATTTCTAGGGTGAAGTTGTGGAATTCCTTGATGACCTGTTAGAAGTGGAGGAACAGAAGGAATCCTGATGAGTGAAACCACCATGAAGAATTTTACAGAAGTAAAGACTCACCATTGCCCCTTACTATTGTTTTTGATCACCTGTAGTTCCAGTTAGATATACCTCAAAGGTGCTTCTTTAGGCTGCACCTTATGTCCCAAGATCCACTCCTGAAAGGTCACTTCCATGCTGCACTGACTCATCTGTGAGCATGGCTTTTCACTGTGCAGAACTGGTGCACATGAGTTTCCCCCTTCTGCTTTCTTTTCCTTACACAAACACAACAAAACAGACTATTTCTGTTTTCTGGGATAACACTTAAGGTTCCTCATTTTGGTGCTGTTCTGCTAAGTTGTAGCAGTACAGCTAAATTCTCAAGAACTTTTGTCAGATTGTGAACTATGGAAGACATAACTGTTCCTCTTTCTGAGCTATGAATTGTATTATTTATATATGTCTTTTTATGTGACGGTGAATAAAGTGATAATGAATCCCAGTACACCTGAAAGATATTAAGGTACGTTTAAATAGCTAAAATAAGGTGATTAACAAAGCACAATTTATAGGTTTGTAAACATTGCTTAAAGAATTCTGAAAGCAGTGTTGGCCTTTCTTGAAAATGAAATTAAATTCAATGATGTGAAACTGAGAATAAAAATAATTTTTTCTTCCTGCCAGTTGTTACTCTTTCTGTTGAAACAACCAGTGGTCCCTGTTGAGGTGCAGCCAGTCTTGTATGCAATACTGATAATTGATGTATCTGGTATTCTCTTTCATAAAAAACATGCAGTTTTGTGTGTTTTTTTCAGACTGGTGCGACTGTCTGCATAGTTTTCATCCAAAGGTAAGTACAGGTAGAAACTGAGTGGAATAATGAAAAACATTTACATGTGAATTCCTGTAATTTTTATTAACTGTTTTGCAAAGTCCAATACACAAGTCCAGTACAGACCAAAAAAAGTGTGATAGAGAAGAATAATGAACTAGTCCCCAAGTCTACTGAAGACCAAAAATCCCATTGAACTCAGAGAAGGATACAGGACTTTATCCTGTGCTTTCCTCTTTTGTTTTCAAGGATCAAGTCCTGCAAGTGGTTTCATCCTGCTTGCATCAAAGGGAGATGAGTATTCAGTGCATATGAGCATCCAGATGAGCATTCACCTCCTGTGACTGGACTGTAATTCAGCTCAATGGAGGTGAATTACAAATCCATAATCTGCTCTGAGTTTTAAAAAAGGCAAAACATGATCTACATTAGCTTGCCAAGTTGTTGCTTCTATAGTGTATATAAGTTGTAGTAGTTTACACTATTGAGTGTCCATAGGGAGAATCCACAGGATGTTTCAGTGTCCTGCATATGACAGCAATGAAACAGGTTGGCTTTTTAAGTTGCTCTAGTATAAATCACAACTTATCCACTGAAATTGATAGGCAGACTGTTTTAATCTCAAAATTAAAATTTATCAAGAGCCTTTTAACTTTAGATTTGCCCAGCTCAACTTGTGTTAACGAGACTGGAATCTGGCTTGCTGTGTGCCTTGAACTAGTAGAGGGTTGTATGTATCACATTTCCTCATGGTTTTGTTCTACACATATTAACACTCTTCTCATTGTGATTTTATGTAAGAATTGAAATTTGCTTTTAAAAATTGCTTATGAGCAGTTGATTGTAAACCATCGCTTCACCTCATGAAATACATGTAATATCCTACTGGAGCAGCTTCTCCAATTTATCCTTAGTTTTCTCTTGTTGGAGGTATATCTTTCCTCTCTCAGAGGAGAGGTTGCTGCTCTCAAGTCCCTTTTTGTCCTTCTGCTTTCCAGCCTGCATGGACAACTCCAGATTTTGTCTTCAGGAACTCAACCATTGATGAGGGGAAACCTCACTGCAGTTACAACTTCCTCGTGATGGGAAGAGGAGGGGCAGGCACTGATCTCTGCTCTGTGGTGTCCAATGACAGGACTTGAGGGAATGGCCTAGAATCGGTGTCAGGGGAGGCTTAGGTTGGATATTGCAAAAAGATTCTTCACCCAGAGGGTGGTTGGGCATTGAACAGGCTCCCCTGAGAAGAGGTCTCAGCACCAAGTCTGACAGAGTTCAGAAGTGTTTGGACAATGCTCTCGGGCACATGGGCCTGCAATCTCTGCTGCACAGGGCCAGGAGCTGGACTCCATGATCCCTGTGGATCCCTTCCAGCTCAGCATGTTCTGGGATTATGTGATTCTGTGATACCTAATAGCTTTGTCTTTGGTACTCTAGCATTCAAATCCTGAAATCCCACCATTAGAGGGTGTGAAGCTGGTTGGAGATGGGTGTATCCATCTACATTGCCTTTGTTTTACAGCATTTTTAGTTTACTTTTTGCTATCGCCTTTTACCAAACGACTTTCAGAGCTCTGCCAAGCTCTGGCTGTTGCCTGGCTGTTTGTTTCTGTGGTGCCATGTGGTGCCCCAAGGTGTTCCATGACATCCCATGTGGAAATAACACATGCATAAAGCTTCTAAACAGGTGTTGCCTGTTGGTGGAGCAAGTAGCATAGACTGCAGTAGGTATGAGATGACAGAAAATAAGTTCTGGGACCTCTTTGTTTTGCTACCCAGAATTGTTTCTCTCCAGTTAAAGAACTCCATTCCCCTTTCCAGCACTAAGTGTCTGAGGTTCCTATTATCTTTATTAAAGAGCAAAGGTAAAATACTGCCATATTTTCACTCCACCAGTAAAAACTGAGCACCAGAGTTACCTGTTTTGTGATTTATTTCACTTCAATTGATTACAGTGGGGACACATTTGTTGCCTATGAACCCTGGATTTTCCCCCTTCATTGAACAGGTTTTTCAATGGTTATTACAAGTGTCTCAGGTATTATCAATTTTCTGGCAAGTTTGTGATTTGGTCTTCAAGGCATCCTTAGCTGATCCCTTCTCACATTCACTCATTTTTCAGCTCTTGATATTGCAGCTAAACTCCCCTTCCATTGTGCCTTCTTAGGTGGGGATTTCATGATTTACTAAGATGTCCGTTAGCCAGTGATTTATTTTTCTTAAGCCTACTTAAAGTAAGTCTGATGTCTTTTACCATTCCATTTAACTTGAGGAGACAACTGATACTCTTGCAGCCTTGTGAGATGGCACCATGATCCCTTTTTCATTTTGTTCAAGTGTCTGTGGGTTTTTTTCTGGCCTTTTAGATTTCCACTAGATATAGTCCCAAGCCAGTTCCATCTTAATAAGTACAAGTAGTTCTCAAACCCTTGTTCCCTTCTAACAAGAAAAAGCTCCTCTTCCAGTTCTTCAGTATTTATTGTGGCTTTTTCCAGCATTCTCAGGTTCTTTTAACCGATTTTTCTTTTCCTACTGCTATTGTTAACTGCCAACATTTACATGTGACTGTAATAACTTAGTGTCTCTCCTTGCACTTCTCTGATCCCGCCAGCTCTTCTTGGGAGGCTGTGGGAATATTCCTGCCTCCCTTCTGCTACCCCAAATTCCTGCAGTTGTGAGTTGTCTACCCCAGATGCTAGCAGCTTCTGCCTAATCCGATGGGATATTTTGATTTTTCTCTAGTTCTTCTTGTTGCCAGCTTTACAGTATGATGCTGATGCTGATGGAAGCATCATCTTGTTGAACACACCGTGTTCATGTGACAGGCTTGAACACAATATTGGTACTGTGTCTCTGTCCACCTTGATGGTAGTACTAGCTGTTGTACAGCTGTGCAGTTGCACTTTTTAATAATTACTCACACTTCTAATAACAAAACTGGCTGTTCTGGTAGCTACTGTTGGCCTCTGATGCTCTGTCACTGCTCACAAGCAAGTCTGCAGTAGTTCCATCTGAATGTCGTTCCATCACCACTCAGAGGTGAATGGTGGGTGAAGTCCATCTTCTGGCAGATTTGTAGCACAGGGGGCTGCATGCTTTTGGGTCCTGGGCTTGTTTCCGTGTAGAATGGGGTCCTGCATGATAGGGAACTGCTTGGAAGCTGAAGATTAAGCTGAGTCAGAAACAGTGTCACACTGAGGTGGATATTAGTGAAAAACACCACCGCTGGTTTTTCTTATGTAAGAGCTAAAGCTTGGACAAGGGAGGACATGCACAGGTTGAAAATCAGTGCATTTCATAGACTCTGCTAGGAGTGTAATCCTTTTCAAATTAATGCCTACTCTTACTGATAGCAATTCTTTTTATTACTGGCTCCTTGCTAATTCATCCTCACAAGTAGCAACATTCATTAAAAAAAAGAAGGAGGATGGTAGCGATTTTTCTCCTCAAAGCTTAATTTTGGTCCCATAAAAGAGCCTTTCAGACTCCATATTTCTGTGCCTCGGCAATTCCAATTGCCAATAAAATAAACTATGAAAAACAAATACTTTTAGAATGATCAGTTCTGGCAAATTCAATCGGAATGCAAATGTCCTGCTGGGCCCTTTCATTTGCTATAGCAATTCTGCAAGCAGACCTTCATTACTTCTGTTGACAAGGCATGAGCCAAAAGCAAATTTAAATTGCTCCATTTTCCAGGGCTTTACTGCTTTGGAATGCTAGAATATAAACCCAAAATTTAGTCAGTTGCTGTTCTTAATTCACCCCAAAAGCCCATCCAACCAAGGAGGTGTAATTTCTCCATAATTTCCAGACAAACTATCCCCCTAAAAATCTGATAGCATGTCCGTCTTTACAAGGATCTTTCTCAGTAGACTGTTGCCATCAATATCCACCATTTATCTTCACATCCTTTACCATGAATTATTGTTCTGTATTGATAATGTAGGCACACTCAGAAAATCTTTCCATTTCAAGAGAGTCTTCATGAAAAATAGCTTAAATAGCATGAAAATTTTATAGCTCTGAAAACGGAGTTGTGATTAGACAAAGATTTGTTGGATTATAAAAGTACAAGTGTTTATTATGGCTGGTGCTGAGAATAAACAGTTGCCTGCATATGCCAGCTACTATGGAAATATGTTTTTAAGTTCTAATGTGAGCTGTAAACCAAAGCTACTTCAGTTAAAAAATTCAATACTTAAACTGTGGGGAGAAGTAGTCAGTGCCAGAGAAAACATTCCCATTTAATAATGTTTGAACATAGAGCTGTGATGCAGTTTGTAGCAAGGCAGTGAGAAAAACCCACAACTAATCCTTCATTGCAGCTGTCTGAACTTTTGGTCGTCTGCCATACTTTAAACAGCCACTTCTTTTTCCTGGTGACTCAAGACTTGAATGACCTAGTGTGGAGAGTTTAAGCTCTATACAAAAAGGGAGTTAAGTAAGAAATAACCAAACTAAGTTGGGTTGCACACCTCAGCAAATCGGGCTTGTATCTTAAGTCCTCTTCAGTGCCTAGGAAAAAATATTAAAATAAATAGATACTTTTTTTTTTCTTTGGCAAGGAAATATTCAGGAGTTTAGGCATCTATCTCTCCTCCTTTCCCTCTTCTCTCTCTTTAAAGTACTGATATTATATGGAAACAAAATTCTGTAAAGGGGTTTGAATTTTATATATGTGAACTTTTCCTGTAGAAAAAGTTTTTTCTAAGTTTTCTTTGATTATTTTTAGCTTTTTCTTCCCATTGATATAACTCATGGGTAGGTCTTTTCAGCATCATGAAGCAACAAATGTGCTTTTTTTTCTAGATTAATTCTTTTGCAAAGTAGTGGAACTTGCTTACTTTCAGGTGGAAATATGGGAGTCAGAAGTAATTTTGTATGAATGTTAACTTTAAAGAAAAATAAAAAAGGGGCTTTCTGCCTTTGCCCCATTCTCACTATCCCTTACCTGAAAAATGATTAAACATTCAAGTATTATCCTGAGCTGGTGGAAACCCTGTAGTTTGACAAGGCTTATGATGGTGTAATAATTTCCTATTAAGGGTAATTTTAAAATGCTCATTCATAGCTACATATTCTGATTTTTCATGGCTATGTGTTATGCTGTATCTTTGCATTACAAACTATTTGGTATAAAAAAAAGATAAATCATTGAAGAAAAAAATCAATCTATGCTTGGTCCAATGTCCATGGCAAAAAGTCTCTAGCTTAATAGCTTTTGAGGTACAGTAAGCAATAAGGCTGTTCAACACAATAACCTCATGTTGCTAGGACAAGCACAGAAATGGAGGGGATTTCAGGCTGAGAACTTAGCAAACACCTAAGATGCACGAACCTGGTGTTTCTGTACAAGGGGGAGCAATCTCCTTTTGGTTTCATGGGTTTGGACCCCCAAACACTGCCAGTAGCTTTGATGTTACACCCCACAGTGTCATTTTTCAGCCTGCTGAAACAAATTCGTTCAGTTTCTGTACAGACACCGTAGCAAGGTCTGTATGAAATGGGGGCCAAGTGAACAGGTTAACAAAGGAGAGAGGAAGGGGAGATCATATCTCAGTCTTGACCACAGTGGGCAGATTCTGACCAGTCTGTTGTAATATGTGGTTTCCCTAGAAGAGAATGATACATGACTTTTATCACAGAGTAACAGATCAATGACTGGATGTCACCATCACAAAAGCACTTCCAATATTCCCCCCATTTTTTCCCCCTCTCCTAATTTCAGCCTGCAGCTGGCAGTTTCACCTTTGATTCCTAAGTATTTCATCTCCTACTCTATTTTTACATCATCATCTTAAGATTTTGTATATATGGTTTGCCATTCCCATTATCTGTGTTTAGCTAAGTTTCACACACAGAAGGAAGTCTAAATCAAATGTATCATTGAAGAGCAGTTTATCCCCACCTGTTTATTAGCTTTCCCAAACTCCCTGAATAATTCTAGTAAAGTGAATACTGTGAATACAAACTGCCAAGGAAGGTAGATGTTCTAAAGCAGAACTGGTCTAGCAGTCTAAGCTAAATGCATTTTAGCCAATGTTTTTAATATCAAAGTGTCTTCCACAAGAATTGTGAAAGTAATAGACCTATCTTTTCTCCATAAACTTGTGGGCAAACTGGATGATTTGCACAAGAACACAGGCACGCATTTCCTTTCCTGGTGTTTTTGTAACTTGACTTTTATTTAAATACCTCCAAAGCATTATGTTAATGTACACGTTCTTCTGGTTCATGAATAACAAGTGTTTCTTAGTCTCAAATAAGATCCTTGTACAATTTGTGTTTGTAATTATATTTTGAGTCTCATTTTTACACGTTCAGTTCCTGGGCCAAATAGTACTGACTTTTCATTTTGAAAGATGGTACACAGAACTGTAACACCTACTTATACCTTTCAGTTAGGCAATATTATTCATGGATGTTCCCGTGTTTATTTTTCAGCGTATTTCCATGGGATTACAGATGATATGTTTTAGCTGAGTTAACAGTCTCCATAAAGTTGCTTGGTGTGAAATCCATTGTTGGTTTTTTCTTTTTTAACTGCATTAAAAAAATAGTTTACAACAGAAATTCTAAGTTATTTCATAGTGTAGAATGCATTAAAAGCATAAAATCATGCATATGTCAGAGACATATTTACAAATCTGTACAATTTCTGTTCTTTTTTCTTTACTGTGGCTCTTGCCAGGTAACAAGATTCAACTCTTACCCCTCTGAGGTCAAACTCTCCAAGGTAACTCATAGCCATTGTATAGAAATGCTTTGTTTTGCTTACCAGCCCTGAGATTGATGGCTGCATGTAAGATGTGCCCAATTCTGCACTCCATTTCATAAAGCCGAACTTCCATGGAGTTAGTGGTGATTACCATTGCAACTGAAGCCAGAATATGGAATGAACTCCACCTAGGCACCTTTTATTACTTTTTGACTAAGGCTGAATGGCAGATGAATTTATTTCTGACCTGCAGATTATTCACAGTTGCCAGACTTCCTCTTGTTCATTCAGAAATGTAAGGAAGACCTCAAACTAAATTCACATGAACTATGCTAAGGGATTCTAGAAAACATGTTCCCCTTTCTTCCTGTTTATATTCAGAACTGCTGGACATGGAACCTGCAGTTGGAAAAGCCTCAGTGCTTTTACACCAACACCCAGTCTAGAAGCTGAGTGCATTTTATCAACTAGATGAAATTTCTTTCTTTCCCAGGTCTGCTTTATCTTTAAAACGACAATAAGCAGCATGCAAAGGGGCTGCCCATCTCCCACAGCCACTGTCCACCCCCCCCAGCCAATGCAAGAGCAGAATGGTGGAAAATCAGTCCTTCCACAGAGTTCACATGGCAAAAGTATTACACATGGCTTCAATTGCCAGAGGTACTACTGGCTGTGAATTAAAATTCAGTATGTTGGTCAGTCAACATCGTTTTCAGAAAGCAGCTGACTTTATACAGGGTTCCCCTGGAAAGTGCTTAATCAGAGTTTGGTCTGTAATAAGAGGCTATTCATCATAACACCTGGATTCAAAGGTGCTCTGACTCCTCTCCTGCTCATACTCAAGGAAGAATGGCACTCACGGTATTGTCTGAATTCCAGGGAAACATTGTCATTTCTACAGGAAGATTAGTTATACGAATGGCATTTCTTCACTAAGGCTAAAAGAACATCTTGCAGGAAAGTAGCATAATGATCCAACATTTGTGGCTTGTTAAATTCACAACGTTGAAGAAAATTACCTTAGTAATTATTGCAATACTATCCATTAAGTCTGGTAGCAAATAGTTTTTCTTTTTAAGACATATCAGGTAATAATTTGTTATGGTGGTTTATCCTGACCATCTTGGGCAGGTTCTAAAAAAGGAACAAACACCAAATGTGTGGTTGCTCCAGAATCATCCTTCTTCCATTCTTCCCTCCTTCTTTTCTCTTCCACAGAGAACAGACCAAAGAGGCCTGACCAGCCCTATCATTATATTATAACCAGGTAACACAAAAATTAATCAATTAATTTATTATTAATAGGAGCAAAATGTAAAAGCGGAACAAATTGAAGATGTACTACTGAGCACACTGTGTCCTGCTGGTGTCTCTGAAAGACCCTTGTGATAAAAATGTACAGATTCTTTAGCTCTGAAAAGTCGAATATTCTAAACTGCAATTTCAAAAGGATGAAATCTTTTCTATGTTCTTTTAGCATTCTTTTTTTCTTCTGCTTTCTGCACTGCTGGATTTTAGCATCCATGAGTCATGTGATCCTTCTAGCATCAATTTTTTTTTTCTAATCTCTGCCAAAAGGCCCCTGGTTAGACTTTCTGCATTTCAATGTGCTGGTGGTGGTAGTGGTGGTAACAGTGATGTCTGGGCTGACACCTTCCATTTAGTTTATAGACAGAATTTTTCTGCTGCCGTTTTTTGAAAAACCACACTGCCAGCACAGCTGCAACAAGTAACAAGCAGAGAAGAATCACTATTACTGCTATGATAGCACCTTTACTGGACTTGGGACAATCCTCTCCCTCACATGGCTCAGAAGTAGGGATGGGCTTTTCTCCAAGGCCCTGGGTGAGGTTTTCTTCCTCAGCTAATTCCTGGGATGCTGTGTCAGTAACAATGTCTGGAGCTGGTGCAGTGGTTGCTACTTGTTCTGGGTAGGTGGTTGTGTCACTTGGTTCTACAAATAGAGTGTGATCAGAGGGGCTGACTGTTGCAGAGGTTTCTGACATGGATGTTTTTAGGCTTGTTATGTCAAACAGCATTGTTGTACTGGGCTCCTGAGTCACAGTTTCCAGAGATGCAGCCGGCTGTTCCCATGCAGCATCCTCATAAGCCCTGCTCACACTGAAGGTCTCCAGACCACTCACTGATGTAGGTGGTGCCGGTGCCTCTTTAGCCCCTTCCTCATCTACCCCTGTTGTTGCTGCCACAATCTGTGTTAGACCTTCCTCTGGAGCTGGGCTGCCATTTCCCGATTTTCCTACTTCCACGTGATTTGGTTGGTCGGTTGTGAGGATGATGTCATCTTCTGTTCCCATGGAACCATCAACTTTATCACCCTCCTCTTCATCATCCTCCACCACCTCTTGTGTTACTGGATATCCATCCAACCATGACTCGTCAGTGATGCCAACTGCATCCATCGCTGTCTTTGTATCATTAGTTGTGAGAATGGGTCCAATGGGGAAATCCTCACTGTCATAAAACATTTTGGCACCAGTTTCCTCATAGGCTGTCTTCACGCCGATGTGGTTATCACCTTCGGAAAACAGTGCTTTAGTGGGATCATCTGTCTCTTTCTCCGCTTCAGGCTCACTGAAAGTTTCTGATGGAAACCAAAACAAGTTTTTTTGGCTTAGGAGTGACACGGGGGACTCAGTTGGTGCCCTGCTTCCTTTTTCAGAAATGTCCATGTGCTGAGTAACCCCTTTGGTACTTCCAGGTCTTCCTTCCTCTGAACTTTTACTGAAGGAAAGCTGTATTTGCTCCTGCTCGATTTCCTCTTTGCCGTTGCCATGGTCATTATCAGCAATAGTTATTGATCTGTCATCAGGGAAGTTATCTTCATAGTCAATGTGTGCCTCGGTTTCATCTAGAAACATTAAAAAGAAACCTCATAAGCCAGCATTTAATTCTCTGGAAAAGCACTGAGCTCATTTATTACAATAAGCCAAGAAGAAAGATGCAATGAGAAGTGACTTCTAGGTAGTATTTTTCATTCTGTGTGATTGTTTATTTGAAAAGGGCAAGGTCCTTGAGCTGATACTCAATTTCAAGGTTTTTTTTAAAAAATCACAATAAGTGTCTATGCTAACTGCTAATATCTTACCTTTACAGATTTAAAAATGCATATAAATAACTCATTGTCTGCAGTTAAAGGACTTCCTTTGATTATTGTCTTTTCAAATCTTTTCTCTCCCCGTATATTTCTTGCTTGAATAAGATGAAGTTTTTTCCTCAAATATTGCAAGGAGTCATACTAGGGAGAGAAAGACATAGCAAAAAATAATCAATTACTAATTGGTAATAAAACCCAACCAAACCAAAACCAAAACAAACCAGACAAAACTAAAAGTTTTACAGCAACTTCATCCCTTTTGAGCCAGGTGATTTTAACGAATGATGTTCAGTACCTTATGCTCAAGATATCAAGGTACATTCTTACCATTATATTGTGTTTCTTCAATCACCTTGGTGTTACAGTGATGCAACACCTGGGGACAGAACAGTATTTTTTATTCCAGAAGAGCTCTTCAGAGCTGTCTGAGGCAGACTCCACCACCAAAGCTGACACTGAGTTCTGCTAGTTTCCATCTGAAGAAAGCAAGGTGTCCCCTGCAAGGCTGGAAAACTTTAGGTCTCAAACACCTAAAGCTTAGCACTGAGCTGCCATGATAACCCTGTCTGTCAGTAATCAACTCTCAGGCTTCCAATTTTAAGGAATTAAAAGTTGCCACAGACAAAAGAGAAAAAAAACAAACACAAACCAAAATTGGTAATAAAACTGAGTGCAACAGAGGAGCAGATTAATTGCAAAGCTTGAGTTTGATTAAGAAATACTCAACAGACCTACCACTCATAGCAGAACAGACTTGACTCAAAGCTTGAAGCTAAATGTTTGAAATTGAATGGAAAAGTGCATTTTAAGTTATATTTCTTCCACCATTTTAAAGCCTTAGCTCAATGAAAAATTTTCCAAACTAGACAGGGTGTTGATTTTCAGCTCACACAAGTTTTACTCCATAGAATGTTGATGTAATTTCTGAGATTTATGCTGGCATTAAAAGTCATAAAAAAGAGTGCCTTGGGATATGGAAAATAAACTGAATCATAGTGAGAATTTTTCTTTTTAAGGGGGTGTTCAGTCTTTTACGAAGACTGAAGCAATAGACCTGGCATGGCATGGGAAACAAGAAATTAATAGGAGAGCCTGTATTACAGATCACTGCATTCATAAAGCCTTATCTTTTTTTGCCCTTTTACAGTCAACCAATTTTGAATTACTTTTTCATCTGGGGCCCCCTCAATTTCTGCCTGAGTCACATTCTCCTTGGAGACTACTTCCCAGACATCTGGCAGGGCCATATTTGGTCTACTATAAAGAAAGATTAGAAAAATTGTCAAACCAGTCTGACCAAAACCACTTAGTGGTGATACAGCTCACACCAGCTCAGTTTTTGCCAGAACAGCTTAAGCCAGGTGCCAAAACAGAATGAACATTAGCAAAAGGTATTTTCCTTGGAATAGCATCTGGGTCTACCAGAGACCAAAGCAGTTGTGCTAAGGAAACCCAAATGTGTGACCCAAATAGCCTGCAGAGAGTTAATGTCTCTGTGAAAGCTATCATGCTGGATGTTCTTAGCAGTCCTGTCACCTCACAGGATGTGCCAACAACAGACTCTCTCCCAGCTGGTCCCAGTGTCCTCATCTGCTTCTGTAATCCTCTAGATCCTCCCCATCCTGTACAAAGCAGGAAAAAACTCCTGTCTGGGGCAAGGATGATTTTGCAGTCAGGGGAATACAACTCTTAGAGTGGAAAGCTTCCTGGTAGGACTCCCACTTTTCTAATTAATCCTAACATCTTTTCCAATAGTATTTCAGGCTTTTGCAAATGAATGGAGTATAACTCTGAATACTAAAGCACTTTAGCAACATATTCATGAAGCTCTGCATGGCACTGTTCATCACAATGTAGCACTTCTAGTAACCATCAAATATTTTGTCCCTTCTCTTAGTTTCACTTTATATTTTTTCTACCTGCCTAGAAATGGTGCCTCAGACTGTTTTATCCTCTAATCACCCAGACTCCTTCTAGAAGCTGATATCTGGCATGCCAGTTTCACTAAACTCCAGTGTGTCTGAGGACAGCCTGTAGGTATCTGTAGCATGTATATGAACCGGAACATCATAATGTGAGATGTTGCCTTTTACCAACTGTTATGGTCATTGTTTTCTTTTCTGAGCTGAATCATCACCCCAGTCTGTCTTCACCTCTGTGTCTCTTGTGACCTCTAGTTTTGCTACTCTTTTACTTTTCACACTACAGTAACCCAGCTGAAGTTCAAAAAGTAATTTTTATGCTCTGGTGAGCAGGCACACACATCCACAAACAGCAATTTCGTCCATGTACTTCTGTTGTTTCCTCCAGACATATTTTTTATGAATGTTTTTATGCCCTGTATGAATGGGCAGCTAGTATTCATCTTACTGAACAATACCTTATATATGAGTGGATCATTGGTGAATGCTTAACAACTAGTTAGCAACATGCTTTTTATGGATTTTGAAGCTCTTTCCCTTCAGTGTTTCTTCTGCTGTGTAGTTTCAGCCCTCTAGGAGAAGGTCCTATGGAAGCACATCAGGAAAAAGCATGTACTTCTAAAAATATGCAAGTCCTCAGTCTATCAGGGCATACTAAATGTTTGTTGAACCATCAATTGAGTCTCCATCAATCCATGCTGTCTTTGGGCCTGATCCTGCCTGTAGAGAAATGAATTGGGGTTTTCTTAATGCAGAGCTGGGGGAAGAAAAAGCCCATTGTAGTCTAAAGAGATCCTGAGATTGGGAGCTCGTTATGCACTGCTCGTCACCACATAAGGGAGTCTTGTTCCTTCTCACAATCAGATTGTGGCCCAAGTTGTAAAGCTGCTCTAACATATTTTCATATTCAATCTCTTGTATTTGTAGAGTTTATAGCAAAGACTACCAACATAACTAATGTTAGCTTATGGGATGCCAGAATGAAAGCAACTATTGAGCTCTCTAACCATCAAAGGAAATACAGACCCCCTTACTCTGAAGCTTTGATTTATATGATCCTGGACTGACTTACACAGAAATAATACTCTATTCTTTCTTCTGGGCCTCAGACCTTCAAATGGGACTTGGACTCAGTATTTAGTGACTCTGTGTTGCCATGACAGTCTTTTAAGTCCATCGTGAGCTAGATTTTCTGGGAATAGATTGGGCAGCTTATACACTTCTTTTTGCTCACCTCCTCAGCACTTCCCTGAACTTTGCAGCTCCCTGAATTTTAGTGTTGGTACTGAAGAGCAACAATCAAACTAAATTCAGCTCAACTTCTTATCCAAAAGTTTGTAACAATTATTTATACACATTTTTAAAACTGCTAGCAATTGAGCTAAAAGTGATTGTATCTTTTGTTCTACCTAGGCAGGTCTGGTTTTAAGAAGAGCCAGCCCTGAAATCAATTTATCCAAGACCAAAATCTTTCTATATTTGGTCATTTTTACATCTTGACCATACCCTCTTCTGGCAGACTCAAGGATCAGTGAGTTTTAATTCACTGTCTGAGGGATTACTGAGTCTGAAATGAACACTTTACAGCAAGAGGTGCTGAAATGGCACACTTCCAAAGATGTGAAGCTAAACTAAAAGGTAAAATCCTTTTAACTCTTTATTAATCTTTTCTGGGAAGAGTCTAGTCCTCCAGAGCTTTCATCTCCTTCAGTTTTTGATCCTAATGTGAAAACAGTGACCAAACATAGAAACAGGCAAAACCAAAGAGCCTGGTTTTCCACACTCTAGGACCACTTTAATTTTTCTTCTAGATAGCATATTGGCATCCAAGCTCTATTTTGAGTGTTGCTATTTTGGATGACCATAAAGTGCACTGCATATTTTATGGCTGTATTTTTGGAGTACAGGAAATTGAAACCTGATTCTATATAGACCATCATTATAAATATTTGTACAGTATAAAAACATCTTTAAAAATCTCAAAGTATCTACAGCAAACATTAACAATACAGCATCTGTCTTTAAGGGTGGGAAAGAAAAGGGAATGTAGATTGATTTGCCTAAGATAAGTCACATTTGTGAACTGCAGCATCTCAAAGAATTATCCATTTAGTTTGGATCAGGCCCACAAACTTCTCTCTGGTCAACCACAGTATGCTAGACAGAAATTGTGTTGCCTTTTGAGTTTTGCAATAGCTACAAGAAAGAGCATAATTTTTATTCCATCAGAAAGCCTACTAATATAAATAAATAACCCATCAAATTTTTTTAACTTATTCCATTTGGCAGAATCAGTTCATGCCAGGTCGATACTTTACGTTAATCTAATACAACCCCTCAGTGACAGGCCTGAAAAGGGAGCCAAACTTTGTCATAACAATTGTTTTGATGGGCCATGGACATATTTGTTGCTGATTATATTCATCTGTCACACCTTTTCCCTTGCACTCTTAGAATGAACAAAAAAAACCCATTCTCAAATAAGATCAAAAGCCAGAGACATTTTGTTTGATTCCCCTCATTAAAAATAAAAAACCAAAAAGAAATGGTGCTAGCTAGTTGTGCTTACAGATCACATGAATGTGAATCAATATAATTCTTGAAAACTCAGAAAGCAATGTTTTAAGTAATGAGAATTGTTGAGCCAGGCAAAAACACTTGTAGCTATAGATTAAGTGGTCAAAATCAGCCAAGCCCTCCTTACACTGACATCAGAAGGATGGTCCTCAGCGTGGAAAAGCTGGACTGCCTCAGAATACACAAGCTGTGTATCCAAGTATTGTCACTGGAGAGATTCCTTAGGTGTGTAGAAGATAGGGGTCTCTCCTGCCACAATCATACAGCTGGAAAAACCAAAAAGAATCTAGGGAAAAGGATAGATGTATGACATTCTTTTGAGCCAGTTTAGGGCAGAGATGGAACATGATTCCTCAGCCATCTCATCTGCCTTCTCTTTGAGAAAGCAAATCCTAGAGAATGCAGCCTAATGCAGTCCAGCCCTGACCCCTGCACTGAAGTGTTGGCATTAATGCTTCTGATATTGAACTCATGGTTTATTTTGGAAAAAAAAAACAGATGTCATTTAGCAATTGTCAGTTTAGTTTCTGTGCTTGCAAGACAGCCCCAGCATGGAACATATACATCTGCTTTTAGACCTTATTACAGTATTCTTCAGGATATATTTTGTGTAGCAAATGCATTCTCTCCACAGAAATAAAAAATATAATAAATGGCAATAAATGGCATGTATTTCCCTGTTCGCTCCTTAAGGTATCTTTGTTGGGCTAAATATTCCTGTGTTTTCAGCTAGAACAGAATATTTTCATGTCAAGGAATTACAGGAAACAGAGTAATTTTTTCTTGAAAAGCATCTTAATTAAAAATTACTGTCTGTTACCTGGTGTGCACAATGTACATTACAGCCATTTGTAAAGTACTGCTTTCCTGATTTCTATCATACTTTACTCTATCCAGAATCCAGTTAAATTTCCATCATACTTAGTATCCACTCCATATAAGTCCAAAATTATTTTGTTCAGTTATGCCAATACCCAGGTTTTCCCATGTATTATGCATTATGTGTCTATTTGATTGTATATTATTTTTAAATTTTAATTTGCAAATCTGCTGACTGTATGGCTGTAGACTTATACCCCAGGTACCAGAATGGACTGTATCTCTTCTTTCTGGATCAAAACAGATGGGAAAGATGATCACAAAGAGACTTCAAAGAACATTTAGCTGCTATATTTAGACACTGCTATGATGATAGTTCTGTGACTCTGTATTTGCTCTGCATGAGCAACTGGGGATGTAAAGCCAGTCTGATGCTTTTCCACAAACAAAAAAGGCATGCAATTATTGCTGTTTAGTCTGATATTTTGCCTGGAGCCCTGGGTATTATAATGGGGTAGTAGAACAATGGAACTCAAGGTGTAAAATCCACAAATCCCAGCAAGCTTTATGGAATTGGATAAATGTGATCACTCTTTTCACAGATGAGATGGAGTAAGCAGCAGAGAGCAGCACAGTGACTTGTTCCTAGCCTCAAAGACAGTGCAAGATGCAGGAACAGGCCTTATATCTCTTAATGCCCTGACCAGAATTTTGCCCCTGTGTTTCCCTTTTGTTGGAGTGAGAGCATCGGGACCACTTTACATTTCCCAGTTGCTCTCCCAGTGCAGATGCAGAGCAAGGGCACTGTATCATCTTACCAGGCTCTAAACATAGCACTTAAATGTTCACTGAATTGGCTTCACTAACATCTTTCCATTGATGTCAGCCAGTTAGGACAGCAGTGGTCCAGCCTGCCAGCAGGATTATAAATTCTCCATTGAGTCCCATCATTAACCTTCATGATAGGGAAGTTGCTCTCTTGCCTTAAAGCACTTAAAAATCAGATTACGTGCTGAGTTCTGGAGTACTTAATAATTGTTCTTCTCTCTCCTATGACCCCAAAATATCAGTCAACTCTAAATCAGGTTCCTTTTAATTAAATTCCTTTGTTTTGTTGTTCTTTTTCACTGGATTCTTAATTTTAAAAAAATAATGAAACCTACTATCACACATTTTAATCATCCTGTAAAGCCTTCTTTCTTAAAGAATGATGATCAGAAGGATGAAATATATAATTATTACTTGAACAATTATTGTGTTTTCTATACCGTGTCCTTAAAGCATTTGAAAATCATTAATCAGAGGAAGCCCCCCAGCATTAAGTCTGCATTTAAATATTTTTTAAAAATTATAATCCACAATATCACATCTGCTCCCAAGTTTCAGTTTTGATCTTTGTGATTTTACAGCCACACTTTCCTATTTCTTTAAAAAATATTTTTCTCTCCCCTGCGGCTGTGTGAAAGGCTCAGGCAAAACAGGGGAAATAGACTATTTATCTAGAGAAAACACTGAAACACACACAACTTAAATGGCCCGATTCTTTCCCTTCCTTACTTTGGTGTAATACAGATTTATGTCTATGTGTGATAAAGATAGCATTTCCACTAACCTCAGTAAATGAAAAAGTATTGTCTATTTGGTGCAGATTGTAGGAGATTCAGACCCACTGGGTTAGTTGAAGATGTCCCTGCTTATTGTAGGGGGGTTGGACTAGATGAGCTTTAAAAGTTCTTTCCAAATCAATCAGTTCTATGATTCTTTATTCTATGATCAGATGTAGACACTAATTTTTCTCCTTTTTCCCTCCATGTTCTACCTTTATGCCCTGCATTGTTTTGTGTAATCATCTGAACTGCTGTTTGTAAAAACAATTTTATAAGCTGAAACAGTTCAGAAAAATGCTGGTATTTTCATTATTTTTGGGTTTTTTTTAAAATATCTGTACCAGTTGGATGGGTTTGAGAATCTGGTCCCCTGATGTACAGACATGTTCTATTTCTACTAAGAACAAGTTTGACCTTTTCTAATGATTATCCATTGCCTGATGGTATATTTGTGAGTAAGAATAACTCCTTGCAAGCCTCTGGACATTAATATATAGGTTCTGAAATGGAAACACTAACTCCAGCCCATATAGATATCTCAGCTACCCAACAGCTGCCCATTCCTTTGCTTTAAATTTATCTGTTTTGCCAGAAATATTACTTTAAAGATGTGATTTCCTTCTCAAAAAATACTAAGATTGTCTGATGACCATTTTTAAAAACTGGAAAAAATGGTGGCTTTATGCATTGAGCAGGGTAACATGAAAAAGCAGAATTCAGATTACGTCCACACCTGAACTCATGGTACTGTTTAGCCTATATTCAAACAAGGGGAAAGTTAAAAGAGTGCTGTAGAATTTAACTGAAACATAAAGGTGAATTTTATTGAGGCTTTAAATTAAGGAAATGTCATTTTACAATTTGCTTGGGGGTTTTGTGGTTTGGGGCTTTTTTAGAAAAACCTTTCCATGAGTAATTTGGTAAGAAAATCCACTTTCATTCTTTTTGATGGAGTAAATATCTGGGCAACTACTCTGGTGTTTGTAGACAAAAGTCCTGGAGGCATGGTATGAGATAAAAACCTCTTGCCTTTTTATTGGGACCAATTTAAAAATCATGCAATTTTTTTGGTCAGAGTTCATTTGTGTGGCACAGGCAGCTCTCTTGACTTATAGTTCAGGTTTGGTTGTTGCCAGCCTCACAAAAGGAAGCAGCATTTATCCTATGTGCACGGGCAGAAGTTCAAGGGCGTTAAAGCCAAAGGAAAGGCCAAGTAAAAATTCTGCTCAGCCAAAATGGCTTCCTACAAAAAGCAGGGGGTCAAAGCGAAGAGATTGAAAGATTTATTTTTTTGCACATTGAATGTATTCTGCTCCCCAGAGCAGGTTTGTGCCCGTGTAGGTGCCCGGGTGAGCTGACCTTTGACGCAGGCATGCACATGGCCATACCACTCGCCGCAGCTGTCGCACAGCAGCGTGAACGCCGTCTCCCTGCTGCCCATGGCGTAGCCCTGGGCACAGACGTACAGCAGCTCGTCCCCCATTTCAAAGCCAGTGTGGCCGTGCAGGATGGTGTGGGGGAAGGACGGTGGGTCCCCACAGGGCTTGTCTGAAAGGGAAAAAGAGGTGACATTGTATTGTAAGGGCCTCACAGTGGTCTTTTAATGCAGTGCTAGCAGCAGTGCTAAGAGTATTCCTGAGGATAAACTTATGCACGTCCACTGAAATTGTACATCTCAACTGTTTCATGCCCTTATGTCCTTTCACAATTATTTCCATCTGAAATTGGCAAGGTATATATTGGGCTATAACTGTGATGCAATAACCATGATGTTATAGATGCCTGACAGTCATGCATCTAGTAGGGCTTTGTTTCAAACAAGTCAGGATGCCAAATCACAGCTGTCCTCCCTGCCTGATCTACAAAAGCTAACAAAAGCTTGGGCAGGTTGGGACTGGAAAGCAAAGGCTTGGACACAGTCATTTTTCTTAACCACAGAAATGTTTTTGCAATTGTTTAAGACCAGCACTTTGACCTGTTCTACACTGTAGGAAACCAGCAGAGGTTGAGCAATGGCCCAGTCCACATTCACAGAAAGAAAAGGTCCAGGTGAACACCAGTCAGTTTCCAGACTACCCCTAATCTTCTAGTCTTTCTCAAATAGATATCTTCCCAGATATTCAAATCTTCCTCTCTAGTCTAGAGACACCCTAAAATAAATAGCGACTTGGGCTCATCAGCTTAAGAATGCCCAGGGGTAACATAGTTCTGCCGTCTGTGAGAATCTGAAGAACTAAATTCATACCATGGTCTAAAACTCAACAAGGTGTTTGATAGTATTTTGCTGACAGCATGAGAAGCCAGGGGTGAAAATTACTATGAATGAAATCGAAACTGGTTTCTGTTGCATTAAAGAAGCATGGAGGGGAGGCAGGCTGACAGCTGCCACCACCAGTGCAAACTGAATTTTTACTCTCTTTATCAGGTTTGAATGATCTTGGTCACTGTTAACAAGACAGATGAAGATTTTCTAGAGAACTTTCAAGCATTGTGGATTCTCTTTCCTCAAAGGCCTCCCTCTTTGAAAAGAGCTCTTTGCAAGGGGTTTGCCATGTCCCTTTTTCCTCCACCATGTTTTTACAGTCCTTTTTTGAATAGGTACCTCTTGGTTACAGAAAAACAAAGCAAACAAAAAAAGCATAATGCAAGAACATGGATTTTACCAAGAAACACAATGGTTAAAGTCTGAAGTCTTGGTACAAATTATCACTTCTATATTCTTTCTCTGGGCTTTTGTTCCAGTGGTTCTAGAACTCTTATTGACTGTGTTAGGAAAAAAAAACTCTTCCTCCTGCCAAAGTAACTGAAGATCCAAAACCTGCTTTTGTCCAGATACAGAACAACCAAAATTAAAAGGCTCATGAGTTCTGTTGATTATATGGGATGAGGGAAACAAAGGGCTAAGTCTATGTTCTAGTACTGATCTCTCCCGTTGAAATAATTTGCTTTGGTACAAAAAGCTGATTCCTTAGCTGATAAAGCAAAGAATATGTTCCTTGGAAAAACTTTTGTTTGCTGGAAAGACTCCAAGATTTTTTTCCTATACATGCAGGAGAAACATCTTCAAAGAGCACACTTGCTGTTTTGCTGGAGTATACTTTTAGGGCATCATCACCACAAGCTCTTCTAAGCAGCAGCTCCACTGACACCAGCTTATTTCCAGGCAATAGGCTGGGCAGAAAACCACTCTTCTGCAAAAGCTCAGGCTTTCCTGCTTTTGTCCCAGGGACCTTCTGCAAAATCCTTGTGAGTCCCAGGCTGCAGCTTTTCCCATCATCCTCCCACTTTTGACCCAGGCACAGGTAAATATATGCTTATTTAGAAATATGATGAATATTTTGCCAGTTGTTTGCCTTGTACTGAAATGAAAATCCTATGATAAACATCCACACTCTGTGAAAGTTCCTTTGGATTAGATTTTTGGAAATTGTCTGATAGACCTGACTAACCACTTCTCAACCGAGTATGCTGAAAAATATCTGGCACTAAGGGACATGCTACTGAATTCAAAGCTTCGGAGCCTGTTTTCTTTACTGCACATACACACACATACCTCCACCATATATATATATATATATATATACACACACATATACATATACATATATATGCACATATACATACATATATATACACATATACATATACATACATACATACATACATATATATATATATATATATATATATATACCGTCTAACACCTTCAGAAGTTAGTGGGAGTTATACACACACACTGGCAGAAAAAACAAGCTTTTGAGGCTACACAAAGCTCAGTTTATATGGAGTCTTATGGAGGTTTGGCATCCGAGGAAGTGAGGAGCAGTTAGCAGCTAATGCCTTTCCTGTGAACTGGTCAGATGAATACAGATTGATGTGGATGAAAGGTATAAAAAATTATTTTATTGCCTCATAGGAAGGCTACAGAACCTTGCATTTCATGTACTTTATTTATGTAGCTACTTCCAACCATACAAATGGGAGTTGTGTATCTGTTCTGAGGGAAGTATTGATCCCAAGGCTGTATGGAACAATTATACATCAGAGAGTATTCTTATCTACAAAGCCTTAATCCTATTGCCAGAGGAAGTAGAAAAGCCACACATTAGTTAACTATGGCAAACACATTCCAAAAGCATGTTATAACCTTCCAGGAAAGAAGAAAGCTGAAAGGATCTTTACAGTAAAATTTGACAACAGACATGGTAACAGAATTATGTGAGCCTGAAAGAGAGATCTGGCTGATGCATGAATAGAAAGAAAAGCAGAGGTTTTTAAGATGTTCATGGACCAACACTGTCTGGGGAACTTTTGACTCTCTCACACGGGACTTTGTAAGGTCATGCCTTTGCTGCAGAACACTCTGGGTGACAGCATGGACAAGCATAAATGAAAGCTGATATACTGCAAAGACAAACTCAAGTTCCTACATCCATTTTGCTGCTGGCCTCTCCTGCATAAAATGTACAGGAATTTTCCAGGTTACAGCATCTTATGGCTCCACGTCCTGCTGCAGTCTTGGTTGCTATGACAATTCCTGCTCAGCCTTTTGCCAAACCTGTTCTTTCTGGCACATGTACAGAAGTGACACTGGCGCAGCAGCTCATCAAACTGAGCCACTTCTGGGGACAGGCTTCATGTTTTTGTCAGCAGCCTTTGTACCAGGAGCTGGAAAAGCGGGGGCTTATTTGGAACAACAGCCTGTGCTCAGTGCTGGCATTCAGGCCATTTTCTTGCTGGAAGAGAGGAGGCAAATCTGGGCCACGAAGCGTGACAGAGGGTGTGTTGGCAGCAGCTTGTCATGGAGAGGAACAGTGGTGCTCTTTGTTAAGGTGACCACAGGGGTTGCCTGCAGTGGTGCTGTTGGTAGATGAGGGCTGGGCTCATCCATCCATCTGGAGCACTGATTTTTTCCCACATATCCTCCCATAAACCTGCATCTTTTCTTGCTACTAGCTAAAAAATTAGTCCAATTCATGCTTCCCAGTAAAAAAGCCTGATCTACTGGATACTTGAGGGCCATCCAGCAGAGCATCAAGCAGATCCCATGCTCTGCCTGCTTGTGTCCAAGGTCCCATCTTAAACTTGGAAACTTGGAATTGGTTCTGGACATCATGACATTTTCAGAATTTTCTACACATTGACACTGAGGTTAAACACAAAACAGGGCACTGTACATTGGTAGCTGACCTCCAGTATGAGAGGATGGGTTGGGTTTTGGAGCAAGACAGCATAGCACAGATATAAGGAAATTAATTAAAGTTCACAAGAGATCCTCATGTCAGCAGTAATTTGGCACAGACTGTCTCCTGGAGTAAAAGCCGTCACTACAGTCAAGAAAGACCTCAGTGTGCATGTGCAGAAATCACAACAGAGTCAACATCTGGTAAATAAATGGGAATACGTGGCACAGCAAGAATATTGGTGTCAAGCACAGAGATATTAGGGTTAGTGAAAGCTCTGGTTACAGACCTTTTAGAATCTCAGTAACTATATTTCACATGGGGCTAAAGAGATCTCCTGTTAATTGAGTTAGCACATTCAGTCATGATTGGCTTTTAGAAAAAATATCTCCTCAGAATAGTAACTTTAACCCCTGAATATGTGTGGAAAGGAGTTTGTGACAGGTGATTTCTGGCAAAGAGTTGGCACATGTCATTTTATGAAAACAGCAACTCTCCTCCCCAGTTCAGATTACACCAGAAGTATATTCTTCATTTGAACTATGAGCACGCCATTCATCTAGAAAGATATTTTTGGGGATAAATCTTGATAAAATGCTGTCTCTAGAAAGGATAGCCTAAGATCAAAGCAAAAAAAAAAATCATAGTGAAAAAGATGCAGACTTCAGCTTCCACATTTACCTGGAAGAACCAGGAATTTACTGAAATCTGATTACCTACAATTGCCGCTTTAACTGTGTACCATGTTCTGAAAGCTGTTATTAGACATCCACTTTGACATAAAACATCTCCTTTTACAACCATCCAATTCAGCAGAGTTTTTCCAGAGAGGCCATGGGAATTTTTAGGATGTCATCTTGTCATCAAGAAATTAGAAAATACAACTCTTAATGGTCAGACCTGTGAATGAGATGAGTGAGGATGTTTATTTTTCTTCTTGATTGCAGAGACCCTGAAGTATGTGGAGTTTTTCTGTTTGGATAGAAGTACTGGGTATGAAGAATCAAAACTCAATCATAACCAATGTAAGCGTTGCTTGTAACTCCCAATCCTAGGATGCCAACACCTCTTACATCAGACAGGGCTTGTCGGACTTTATTCGTCTAAGTGACATCACCAGAGAAGTGGGAATTTACTATTGCTATATGCAAAGCTCTAAAAAAGAAAGCTGTATCACTAAAAAAAAAAATTATATCTATAGCAAAGCATGACAAATACAAAGGAATAGTTCAAGTACTACACAAAACAAACTTCAGTTTGATTGTTCTCGTGAAGTACACTTAATATATGTGCTGCAAAGAATACACTAATTTCTTTTTCTCTAACTGTTGAAAAAGGCTAACTGGAATATGTACTTAAGCCATCAAGTTTTGATGGTTATCTGGAGCCAGCAGTCATGTTTAAAAAAAGTTTGATTTGCATTTATGCTGTACTCTACTACAAGTTGCTGCCTGTTTAGTTTTCCTGTGGTAGCAGCAAACCAAAGTTTTGTGGAACAGATCTTATTTGTTGCCTGTATATATCAGTGGGTCACTGAAAGAAAGAACCGGTAAAACTTGGGGGTTATTAACAAAGAAATCTTTCCTTTGCTGCAATAAAAACATAAGAAAGAAAGCCAAGGGGATTATATGCATATGAAATTGAATGGTACATGGTATTACAAAAAGATAAGGCAGGAAAAATTCCAGCTTTCTGGTTTTCTTGCTTTACCTCCTTTATATTTTGAGGTATTTTCTTATGAACTCTGATAGAGAGACACAATCTGTGTGCCAGATCTAACTCATGTGGGATACTACACTTTCAGAATTGGCAGAATCTAATATATTTTTAGGTATTTTTTGGCACTCGGGGCTAAGAGGAAAACTTTCTGATCTCAGGAGGTCCTGAGCTGGTACAGAATTGTCTTGCTGACTCTAATGGCTGCATAAAACGTGTTTATGAGAAGCTGAGAAGACACATTTCCCTGTATTGTGAAAACTGCAGCTATACTCAGAGCATTCATAAAACATTACAGCTACATCTTTCCTTGTCAAACAGAACCCTTAGAATCAATTCCCCATAAAAGATAACTCTTAGTCTCAACAATTGCTGTGATTCTTCCGTGTGTACAGAGAAAAATCCATTTCAGAAACAAAAAAAACCCTGTCTCTCTCTTCTGGATTTCTATGTGTAAAAGCCTGGTGCTGTATGCACACTCAGAGCTCTTGCCACATCTGACTTCTGCCCCGATGTAGGGGCATGCTGAGGTGTGTGCTTAAGGAATTTGACTCAACTCATTTGCATGGTAAATGTTAATTGAGTGAAGATTAGTTATAAATCAAGGGCTAAGAAGTGAATTTGTCATGGTTTGTACTAGAACTTCCATGGCGTTTTGAGATTCATTCTGCACAGTCCCAAGAACTGAAGGTAGAGTTGAAAAGAGTTACTAATGTCAGCTTTGTTTCTGAAGTAGAGGTTGATGTGGCTGTTCCCTCTGTCTGTTTTCAACCTACTAGTCTGTCTGAGCCTTTGGCTCTTCTCAGCCAAGTCCGACAAAGAAGGAAAGCTGCTGTCTGGTCATTTTTAGTTGGATAGATATAAAATAAAGGCCTGGAGGAAATTAAAATGGGGACATAGGTCTCAGTGTAAGAAACCTGGGATTTATCACTTTCAGCAGGGCAAAACAACTTGCCTTTTGTACTTAACTGTAACGTATTACTATATTATAACTGCAAATGTATAGATTAAAGGGATGTCCACTTTTCTAAGGCTAAAAAAAAAAATATTCATGAGGCTTCAAGTAAGAAATAAGTCATTAATCCAAACTTAGATGTGTAGTTTTTAGCCACATGTACATAAGATCAGAACAGATACGCTGTGTGTGAGGTTGTGGTGCAGGGTTTGCTCTTGCTGCTTCTTACTGGATATTTGCTAAAACTGGAAGTGGCATCCCTGAGGATGTTCTTTCATCAGTCAACAGCTCTGTGATGGCTTGTGTATTACTGCTGTAATGTTAGGGCTGTTTCCTTTCCAGACTGCTCTTTTCATACCAGCTACAAACCATGCTCTGCCACACAACTTCACTTAAGTCCTTCTGCTCAAACATCGACTCTGCATCCCAAATTTTTTATATATTTAAAGGAGAGGGAACATTAGAGTCATCTAGAAATGTTTCTGTGTGTAAGGACTACTTGATGGGTGCATTGGGATGATCATAACATTCTGTCATCAGAAAATTCCCTGCCTTCTACAAAACAAATTCTTCATAAATTGTTCCTTCTTTGCAAACTCTCTGAATATCCCCAGACTTTTAGCTTTGCTGTTTTTGATTCCTATGTAGTTCTCCTTTCCAACATAGCCTTGTCTGATTATGTTCCTGTCTGCTCCTTTACCATGAGCAGTAACCAAATGCAAAAGGTAAACACAGCTCTTTCTCTGAGATCCAGCATCTAGGCATGAGCTGGGATGGAGCAGGTGGGGACACACGGGGGAGCACAAGGGCACAATGGAACAATAGTGGCCAGAGCAATGATTTCAGCATCCCACAGCTGTCCCACCCACTGCAAGGTTTTTCTCGAGGAGGGGAGGGGGGAATGATGACAAAAGGGATTTGAAGGAAGACAATGAGAGAGTTTTGCAGATGTTTACAGGGAGCTGCTCCTACATGTGAGGAGCAGCATGGAAGAAAGCACAAAGGTGCTTGTGACAACACATCAGCAACTGGGTGACAGAGCTGGCATCGCTCACAGCAGCACGGAGCCTGGAGCTGATATCACAAGGGCTACTTGAGAGGATGGTCAAACTCTGCTAAAATCATTCTAAAAAGAATTATTTGGTACACATCAAATATGCATCACCTCTGCCATATTTAGCTTCAACCATATTTTCATCCACACTGCTGTTTATCACATCCTTTCTGACTGTTTATCAGAACGCCCCCCTGTGCTGTGAACTTGCTGTTTCTCATTAAATCAGCTTAACCTTGCTTTTCTGGGAAATCAGATGCAAAAACTCACTGCTGACATCAAAAATCTGTTTCGGTGGTTCCCAAATTTCTTTAAACAATCCTGCCTATCAGTAACAATTTACTTTTTGCCTTCAGAATTCATCTTTGGTTTTGGGTTCTGGAATCTAAATATTGGAAAATTAAAGCACCAACTTACATTAGAAATAATTTGGTTTTCAGAATCAGCTGGGATATATCAGCGTCCCTAGCAGCCTGGTCTACACTTGTTTCAAAAACACTCAAAGCAAAGCAAAACTAAACTAAAATGGAGGCAATGAAGTTATTTGCATACAAATGTTGTATACTGATAGATGTAAAACGGGGTGGTGTGTTCCAGCTGGAAGCCAGCTTGCTGAGTTACATTCAGCTGCATTGCTGAGTAAGGGACATGCTTCAGGCATCTCCATTAGATTGGTGCCAGATATATTCCTTTCCATAAAGTATGTTCTGTGAGCACCAAAATGGGTTCTGCCAGATAAGTAGGGCTGTTTGAACTCCCTAAACTGCAGCAAAGAAAAAAGATAACACAATTTATTTGCTGCAACCAATGTCTTGGCAGCAGTTGTCTCCTACAGTGGGAGATTACTACAAAGATTTATCCCTTAACATTCCCTCTTTCTCTCTCAGCAGTACTAAAATTGAAGGCAAAACTTTTAATGTTGCAAGACAGTGATGACTCTGCATTATTTCAAAAGTATATCAGTGCTGACCTTCATCCTTTACACAAAAAGCATCATATTGGTCATTCACAAAGGGAGCGGTTTCAATTTTAACATCAATGGCTTTCACGCTCTGCTGTTTGCTGCCCGTCTTTCTGCATATAATTGTCCTAAAATAAAGAAGAAGAAGAAAAAAAATAATCAGAAATCTTCTGGAGTTGTAAATGCAGGTGAAATTTGGAGAATTTTTTTATCAGAGTAGTCAGGCTTTAGCCTAAACTTCACTGTTTCAGTGTTGGCACGTAATGTTGTAGTGGAGGAAGATCTATGAAAAAAAGCCAAGGGAGAAATAGAAGCAATTAGAAAAGTACTGTAGATCAGTTCAAGGCATAGGGAGCAATAAAGAATGTTTATCTTATTGTATTCTGTAATATCTCTAAATATCAGACCTATACCCAAGTATTTAATGCCATATTTTGCTCTCACATTTCAGCAATACATATTCCCACAGATGCCACCTGAATGAAAATGAATGGGAAACTCAAGATTTGATCTGGAAGATCGTAAATCATTAGCATTTACATTAAAGAAGCATTAAGGTTGCATATTTAACTGCTCAAAAGCTAACACAGGCAAACTCAGAAAATTCAGCTTGGGTTCTCAGAAGAAAAACAGCTTTGGTTTTTTTTTTTTTTATTTTTAAAGTAATTTCACACTTTTGAGTAAACTCCTTCTGGTTTAGTACTCAGCAGTACCTAATCCATCCTGTTGCCTTCATAGGCTTGAAGAAAGGTATTATGTCTGTACTGGGTTTTACAACCCTGTAAATGCTGATGATGAAGGAAGAGTTTACTAATTATCTCTCTTCTCAGCTGTACTGTCTGCAGCAAACGGAAGAGAGTTTGTTGTAGAAAACACTGACTCTACTGTTACATTTAAGGTTACAAAGGCTGGGAAAGTAATTTCAGCCCAAATTTTTGCAGCTGGATACTAATGGTGTGGGTTTATATTTTTGTGGACAGCAAGCTTGTAGAACTGCTGCACAGTCAGCTATTCTGGTGAAAGGAAGATAAAAACACTTTCCACAGAACAAATCCTTCCAGTGGAGGAAATTTATCATTTTATATTGTGCAATGGTTGAACTAATGTGCCATCAGTCCTCCACAAAATTTGAGGAATAAAATAAGATAAAATAAAACACAATAACATAAAATAAATAAAATAAAGTTGATTAAATGCCCATTCATTTAGGGTGGAAAAGATCCAGTGGAAACCCAGTATTTGACCAGGCACTAAAATACTATATAACAATTGAATTACAGAAATAGGCTGAATTATGGTTGTACAGACTATTTTCACTTTGGCATGTTAGCTTTCAAGTAGTTAAATATGCAACTTTAATTTTCTTTTACTATAAACAAACAAAAGCAACACGAAATGAGCCATATGGTGGGGGTCGCGTGTATGCACCAGAATGGTTCCTGCCACACTTCTCCTCTGGAAAACAACATGATGTCATTCCCTGCTGAAAGCCCCTTTACGATTGCAAACTAAATATGTTTCCTTTGTAAGGAAAGTTCCACTTGATTCCTTGAGGGGCAAAAAAATCCCTTAAAAATGTCCTTTTTAAAGGACAATATATTCCACACAAGTTTTAAACCCAGTTCTCTCAGGATTTAATTAATTTAATGTCCAAGACCTCTAAGTCAGTAATTAAGCATCAAGACAAAAGTGACTTGGTCAGTCAAAATGAGTTCAGATGACTGGGAGGATCAGGACATCAATTAAAAAGTTTCTGTATGTATATAATATTCCTGTATTGTTCCACTGGGTCTTATAAGGTCTAGGAGAATGAGTCACTTATGTGTCCCTTCAAAAATTAACTCATCACCCTTAATATTTCCAATAATTACTCACTTGCTTAGATATCTGGATCAGTTATATCTTGCAACACTGAGTAGACAGATAATGATATGATTGCAAAAAAATGTGCTTTTTGTCTCTAATTGTGTACTTTAGGCTTCAGGCTCTCTCTCTCAAAGACAAAAAAAGAGAAACCAACAAAAGAAAACAAATTAGTTTTGAAGACTGTTACCATCATAAAATTCTGGTCTCTGAAAATCAGGCCACACTATGTTCTATCAAAGACTAAAATTCCTGAGACTTGGAAGCCACTTTTGAAATTCTTATCTTGAATTTTCTGATTTCTAATTCCATTTCCTATATTTATGCATTTTGATTCTGCCCAAAGCTCTGTAATTTCTTTATCAGTTCTTCAGCAGGCTGCAAAGTTATCTGGGTGACACATCCTTGGTCGAATGAGGTCATCACCAAAAGAGGATACCTGGCTCATGTGTAAGATCGTGCATTTAAAATGCTAGTTTTTCCCACGTTTCTTAAAATATTGTACAATAAATTACAAGTTTGTAGTTGATAGATTTTATCAATTAGCTAATTCACTTCAAGAACCTTTCTCAGCTGCTATCCAGTGTAAGCAACTTACAAAAGTGTACCTTGCATATAGTTTCAACATTATAAATAAAGAAAAGTTTTAAATTAAGATCTTTTACATGTACTTGCTTGTATCTGCTGCTTAGGACTTTAATTTGTATTCTTGTCATATTAAAATTGATCTGATTAAAACTGCAAATATCCTAATGTTTTCTTTCTGAAATGAAAGAAATCTTTCCTTGTATACAAGGCACAGGGCTGGGTCAGTAATTTTCACACCTTAATGATTCTATGATTATAAAAATCTGAAGGAAGAAAAAAATCTGTTTAATCTCTTTCATTCCTTCTTCTCTGACCGTAGTTTCCCACCTCAATCTCAGTCCTGCAAGCTTTAAATACTTTCAGTAAGCTGTTATTGCTGCTGATGAATGGAGCCCCAAGAGTGCTCAGCATTTCTCAGTGGTGGGTGGATCAAACCTGCAATGCCCAAGACATAGAAATAGTCTCTTTGCAGTCAGTAGGATTTCAGGTATGACTAAAAATACACATTAATAGTCTGTGTTCTGAGTTCTTGAGGGTTCCCCTAAATCCTAAAATGCTAGTTTTTGATCTATAATTACAACTGAAATACACAGGTACAGTTTTGTTGTAGTCCTAAAAGGCAGTGTGTGATGCTTTTAAATTTGTTACAATTTTCATGACTGAAAAAGGGCTACCAATTCAGAAATCATCATATCTTGAAATTTCTTCAGCAGCGGCACAGCCATGCTGAAATAAGAGACAAATAAAAGGTACAGTTGTCCTACCCTTTCCAGCACCCTGCTGAAGTGTGTTACTGACTGGTTCGTTTCTTGACTCTTTTGAATTATTGCCCTGGGGCTTACATCATGGCTGAGAAAATATCACAAACTTTACATTTTTTTAAGGGTTACATCCACCTACACAGCCATCCAGAAGAATGTAGTCATGCACATTTAATTCTATTTAGGGATACTTTCATGCATTAATTGAACTTAAGCTCATTACTCAGCATACAATATCATCTGATGCTCAGAGCAGCGTAATGCTTGATTTTGTGCCTTTTACTGAAGAAACAGATTTGATTTAATTTTCCTTCAGTGGCGATTTCTAGTGAAGGCAAATGTGGTCAGAAGAAACAGATACTGAGTTCAGGCATCATATTACCCGTAATAATTGTCTGCGATACACATCTGCCTGAAACATCCATGCAGCCCTGAAAATTTCTCTTACATGGCCATGAAGTCACAATCTCAGCATAAAAATCAATCAGAAACTCTATCACCATAGAGCATGAAAGTACCACATGTTATCCAGTAAGATAAAAATGTGGTTGGTGGTGTTGACAACAGCCCCTGCTTTCTGGTGAAAAAATTGGAAGGTGCCTAAAGGAGTCTCCTTTGTTCCCTTGACAAACTACCAAGAATCTTCTCAGCCTACTGCTACCCAGCCTGGAAGGACAAACTGCTTCATGATGCCTTTTTTCCTCTTAAGAGAGTAAACAGGAAACCAGGGATTCTGCACTGTGTGGAACCTCAGCTTAGCTCCTGCTCTACAATACAATTAATCCAACTAAGAACAATCAACAGTCTTTCTTCTGTACCCCCTTGAAAAAAGGATCAGAGCTTGGCCAATCTGATCATTGTTTTCCTGTGCCATGACTCAGATACTGCAGATATCATGTGCACACACAAGCAGAAAATCTAATATGTAGCACAATAAGGTATGAACCAGACTTCCCAGAAGGCTTCTGTTTACTCTTGTGTTGCTTGAATTTTTTTCTAACAGATTATGTAATGAATGAGTATTTGGTATATTTTGCTCTTCTTTTAATTCCTCTGTTCAAAGAAGGAAATAGCAGAAAAGCTGGCACAAATAGTATTAATTTTACAATATGCCATAATATGCCATTATATAATATATATTAATAAATACATGATAATTATATGCTTGAAATTTAGTAATTATAGTTAATGTAATATATTGTGTGTGAGTATGTATGTATAATAAATGTATTTTTAATAAAGACATAGTATTTTAATATAAATTATAACTTTTGTTTATAGTAGCATCCACTGATACTTTTGCTTTCTAAGATCATTACAAACAAATTTTGTAATACTTGAAATTTTTTTAGTAACCCCAAGTTAAAACATATGGATTTGACAGCTGAGTTTATATGATAAAATGTGATCCATCAGCACAGAAAACAGTAGGTGGGACATTTTTTGTAGTTGCTACTTTATCTGCCAGTTGATTTTAGGTTTTGTAGTCTTAGTCAATAAATTCACTGAACTGAGTCAGAATGGTCTTATGACATTGATTCATAGTAGTATGAGCTTGCAATATATTCAGCTCAGAAGAACATCAGCAGCAACATGTTAGCTGAGGCACTGTGAAAATCTGGTTCAAAACATATTATAAGAAGCCTTCCCCTAATTAGAAAGTTAAAAAAACTTCATCACTTTTCTAAGATAAATCTTTAAGATGTTGTGCTAATTTTTATTTCATGGGCCAGCTTTACTGTTTGTGTTTCAGTAACCAGGTAAGAGGAAAAAACCAGCAGTGTCTGAGAGCCAAACTGGGGGATTTTTATTCTTAGTCTTTCCCTTCTGTATTTTGGGAAACTGAAAATTACAAAGCTGGCTCTGATGAGGAATAAAATATAAATGACATATTCATGATTACCAAAAGGAAGAAAATTTTCCTGAAAAGTCATGAAGGGGAGCACAGGTGGGCTTTGGAAAGTCCATTGACTGGGAACTATAGAGGCTAATTTTGGCTGGATGTGACCCAAAGAAAGCAGCTGCTAAGTGTGACATGAAGACATTCCAACAGCAATACTGCCACTGGAAATGTCAAAAGGAGGTCTTACCAAGGCAGAACCAATATCCTTTAGATTCTTAAAAATATACACCAAAATGCAGCCTTTTGTGCTTAAAATTGTACATCCGACTACTGAAATAGTAAGGCCTCTGTTCATTAAATAAATATGGCCCATTCATGCAGACTTTCATACTGTAGCCTAGTATGAAAGATTTTATATAGCCATTTTACTCTTATATCACTAGGTAGCTATAATTTGAACGTTCTTAGTGCATGCAAAGGAGAATCATGTTGCTTCCTGGCCTGGACTAGTTGCTCAATGACATGTCAAGCATCACTAGAAAGTTTGGTTTACTCAATTTCACTTTACAGGCTCCAGTTTAATCCATAGCTTTCATAACAGAGGTTACTGATTAGTTACCAAAGGGTCTAAAAAAATACAAAAATATTTTCTGAATGCTATTAGTTTAAAGCAGCTCCATTCCCTGAGGAAAGGCTGTCAGATACGACAAAGCATTACAGAGATTCTAAAGAAAAAAAGGCAAAATATTTGAACTTCTTTTGAAAAGTAGAAAATCGACCTCATTAAAACTATCTGGCAAGGTAAAATCCTGGTATTAGTCCCTCTTGTGCATTTGCAAAGAGCAAGTTTACCCCATTTCTGTCTTCATTTGTTCAGATAAACAAATGATCACCTTTAATCGCCTTTTGGTAAGAGAAGTGCTTTTTTGGACAAAGCCTAATGTGAGCCCAGACCATCTGAGCTTGGATGCCAAGAATTACATTGCATTATTGCAGGTGGTGTCTCACTGGTGCCTCATTCAAGTCCTTCAGTATTGCCCTCTCTCCTCTGGAATTGCTGCTGGATGTCTTTTAGGAGGACTGTGTTTATTTTTCTCACAAATTTTATGTGAGCCATTTAATTTTACAACAGGCCCACGGCCGTCCTGTGTTCTGTGACTACACCCAGCTCTTTCTGCTGCTCTGCCTTTCTAGCTGAACTTCTGGTTTAAGGCAGAAATTCCTATTAGCCCTCATAAAATACTGTTTCAATGCATCCCATCTCTGTTACTCCATCTCTAAAGTCAGGCTTGCCTTCCTGTTCAATATTGTGATTTTCCTTAGTCTTAGGAATGATTTCTAACCTTCTGGCATTAATTAATTTCACTAGCAAACCCATGCCTTTTGAGCCAAAGCTTGCTAAAGTTTTGCTAAATCCCTCAGAGTTCATTAAAAAAATCTTCCATAAAAATAAAATTTAAAAGTGAGAGTCATATCTCACTTAGTAAATGGCAGCTCTGAGAACTGCGATGTGACAGGGGTTTGGGTGCTTGTCTTAGAAATTACATTAAAAATATATATTTTCTTTTGTACAATGATTTTCCTAAAAAAGTACATTTTCTAAAAGCTATTCAATTATTGGGCTGTCTCTTTTACAAGAAATACAGCTGTCATACTTTGTCCATGCTGTTGTCCCAGGTTGGGCTAAGAAAAGATTTGCTTCTCTCCTCCCAAAGCTGATGGAAAGTGGCTCATGTCCACATTGCTCAGTTATATCATCCCTTGGAGTAAACTGGCCATGCCTATTTCCTAAATTCTCGTCTCTTGACTGAGCTTTATGTAGAAATCCCTATTCCTGAGACACAATTACTTTGCTTTTACCTTGCATGAGACTTTCTGAGATGATTGACAAGCACCAGCAAGAGGACAAAGCCATCCTGTAGGAGAGCATGACATGAGCTGTGAGTTTGGGACTGGAGTTTGTGATATGAAGGCATTTTGTAGTCCAAGACCTCCTCAGACAATTTCATAAGCAACTTTAGCATTTTGAACGGGACCGTGTCCTGTCAGTTTTGTCTGGACTTTTCTCTTGAAGGGAATTATTTGACCTGCCTCAAATACATGTCTGGGAACAAATTCATGTGCGTTATCATCAGTCAGCAGAGCACAGCCTTGAAGTAAAACCAAGTGCTTGCTAAAGTGACGTACCACCACGACTGCTTCTCTGCAAAGAGCAAGTGGGCCTGTTTTAGCATGCACACCTGGATGAATTTCAAGGGACCTACAAGCCCAAGGCTTTACAAATACAGATGAGAGGACTGGCAAGTGTTAGCAACTGATCCTTCATTTCATTCCTTGGGTATTGGGTTTTTTTCCCCAGAAAATGTACTTTTATTAGCATACTGTCAGGTGCCGGGCAAGTCCCATGCAGTAGGCAGAAAAAGAAGTAGGCAGTCTTGTGAAATGCCATATTTGAGTCTTATTACATTTCCCACTGGTGTCATCTGCAGAGAGAACCCTGTTGTGTTTGACATTGTAGAAGCATTCAAAAGCAAAAGCATTCAAAAGTCAGTGCAAAACCCAAAGAACTAACAAAAGGAAGGAAAATAGAGATGAAGTAATTTTCTTAGTAGCAAACATCTGCTCTGTGGTCAGCTAAAAAAAGAACCCCTGTCTTCTGACTCTCACAGCAGAGCTTTTTCTAGCTGACTCTGCTTGCTGACTCCATACTTATCCCCTCTGGAATAAAACCTCCAGGGATAGGGTAGGAACCAGCCCAGGGCAACTTCATGTAAAGGAGCAGGTTGGCAACCCTACAGGAGGTCTGTCATAAACAGAAATTCTGTGCAGAACTTCAAAGCTCTAATAGAAGAGATACATGGCTCCATTCCTTTGCTGGCAAATAAGGAACAGGATAGGGAATAGGACAGCTTCAGCTTTTCCATCCTACAAAAGCACTGGAAATTAGTAAATTTGCTATGGGGATATTAATACAAGGTGTTGAGGATGTTCAACAATTTCTAAAATAAATAGCTGCTTTCTAATAGTCTGTGCACAGGGTTGATATTAAGACCAATTGTGTCAGGTTCACTTGCAGATTTCAAAAACCCCTGAAAAGAAGTTAAGTCCCTAAAGGACATGCTGCCCAGTGCTGGAAGACTCAACACAAAAGTTTTCCAACAACATCTGAATTCAAAAGATAACAGTGAGAGCCTTTCAGAGAACTCTGCCATCTTTTTTTCATTTATATTCTGGCAAATCACTTGATGGTTTTACTGACTCACTTGTCTGACATGCAAGTAAGTCATAAGAGTGTCATTTTTAGTATAAATAGCTATTAGGGCTCATCTGACAAATGAGACTTGCCTAACGACATTTCATTTCCTGAAATGCAACAATGTGTAATACTTTATAAGTTACACATGTCAGGACTGACTTGCAAACAGCTTACTTCTGGCTTGCTGGGAGAAGTGATCCCTACCTACTTGTCAGTGGCTCTTCCCAAAAAGTTCCCAAGCTTCTGGACTGCCAGGGACTTGTCTGTGCAAAGAGCCGTGTACCCTGAAATGGGTTGGCCTGAACAACTGCAAGGGCAAGACAAGAACACCCCCTTATTCCTATGAAAGAAATTCTGTCTCAGGCTGCTCAAAGCACAAAACCATCCAGTTTATTGTGTCTTTGGATTTGCTGGCAGGGACCTATTTGTTTGAGCAATTTCCATTCTGCATCAGTTGAAGAGAATTGTATTTGTCAAGACCTGCTGCTTGGGCTAGCCCAGTTTGCAGAGACTGAAGTGGGCACACTTAAAAGTGCATGTGCATTTACATGAGAGTCATCAGAAACTCGTCAGTCACCCAAACTGAGCTGGTTCTTTAGACCAAATGCTCCTCGCTGCCCACAGAAAAGGTACAGCCCAGAGAGCAGGCAATATAAACATGCTCACTCTGACTCAATGATGTGCCTCTGCCATAACTGTGGGGAAACTCCCACAGGTTTCCAGGTCTGATAATGATAAGGACAAAATAATCGACAGTGATGAATATATTTCCTGGGAGCGGGGCTCTAATTACTCACTAAAACCATAAATAGTCATCAGAATTGAACAAAACACAGACTTGTGCAAAACCTGGACAACGGATCTAGCAGTGATAAAGTCCTTACATATTTGTTAGAGCTCCTGTTTAGTTTTAAGTCTTAGTGCTGAAAGGAAGGCTGAAGCATGTCAGAAAATCTGCAACACTGTAATGATTTCAATCACATCATTTGTTTGTGTTTACTTCTACTGCCAATGTATAATCCATTTTTTCCTCAGGAGAAAGACTGGGATATCTTCCAGTCACCAAATAAATAAAGCAAACTTCATTTTTCCTGAAATGAAGAACTTCTTTTGTTGTGCACCCTCATATTCATCTCCTTTCTGATGTACACAGCCCAAGAGGGTATGGGAGATTATTCAACTAAAGCTCTGTGATCTGCATTGGACACCAGTCAGCTGCTGGGAGGATTCCAAGGTTTTGGATCCAACTTACAAAGTCTTGAAAAATTTTGGACCTGGCAGATGTGTGGAGGTCACCTGTCATTCAAAGATGTGGACATTTGTCAAGGTAAATTCACGAGGTGTGCCCAGAAAAGAGTCCTTTATTTTGGAAATAATTTTCCATAATTCTCTAACCTGTGGTCATGCTGTGAAGCCTTCTTTCCCTTCTCTGGGTTATATGAGCTGGTGTGGAGAGGTTTTTCTGTATACCAGCTATCCTTTATCCCTGCTGTCATGTTTCCAGTTATCAAGTAAATGCACAAAGTATTGAACAGGTACATTTTAAAAAATAAATAACTAATTTAGTAAAATAATCTGAGTCCCTTCTTAATAGATTTTCCTTTTTTGAGACACTTTTAGTACCTTTTCCAAGGTAGAGTGACAATACATATAGTATTCTAAAGGAGGCTTTTACACTGATCTATGTGTATATTTTTTTCATATTCTCCATGCCATTCCATAAATACACTAGTAAGTTCTTTGATTGCTTGTTTTTTTGTTTGTTTGTCTGTTTTTACTACAGCTGCAGTCTGACAGAGGTTTTCTTTGTGCTGTCCATAGTGATGTTCTCATATCTTTCATGGTCTGACAGAGGTAAACCAAAACCCAGTAAAGATATTTTCAAGTAGATTGCATGTTCCTCCTGTATGTATTATCATTGAACTCCTTTTGGCATCCTTTTACCCCTTCCTCTAAATCTCGCTGTAAATCTCTGTATTGAAGCTGAACTCGTTCAACTTAAACAACTTGGTCTCATTTGCACACCTTGCACTCGACTGCTTAGTTCTTTCTCCAGAGTTGCATTAACTTACAGTAAAAACAGAGTAGCCTTTTTAGGCAGTATACAATTCCTATTTTTCCCCAGAGCCAAAAATACCCAGTTCAACGAACCAAGTAACATACATTTTGGTGCTTGCCCAGCCATGAGTAAAATAGCCCCAGGGTATAAAATTCAAGCTCTGAAGAACTTTTCTCTGTGGTGGAGCTCTCCAGTGAAGGTCAGATCTGGTGACTGCACAGCAATTGTGTGCCCCCAAAAAGTTCTTTCTGATGAATAGTTTAGAGATTTCCATCCTAAGGACAGGGGTGCTGGAGAAATGGAGAATGGCAAATTGGAAGGGTGAAAAATCTTCCTTTCCTTCCCATCTGTATGATGTGTTTTTATCACTGTACAAAATTTTGATATTGAAGATACTCAGTCTACAGCTGGTCTATTAATAGTCACAGCTCCAGTGCCTGCAGCAATTAATTGAGGAACTCACTGGACTAACTAGTGGTATTACTTAGATTAAAAAAGGATGATTTCTTCTCCTATCCATCATCATTCCTTGCTTTCAGAATACAGAGGTTGTATAAAAGACTCTGTACAACAACAACTTTACCATGGACTTCTTACAGTTATATAGTTTTCCTGGCTCATCAGTCTGCAAGACATGTCAGCAACTGCCTTGGGAAAAAGATTTTTAGGGTTTAGAACACTGTCTTTTATCCTTTTATCCTGAGACATTTCTGGATTTTTTCTTTTTAATGACCAGAACTGGTCATTAAAATGTGGTCATTAAAATTGGTCATTAAATTTTCAAACAATTTTTCACCTGGGAAAAAACATATTCACGGAAAATGCTTGTTTTTCCTTGAAATTGTTTAAATATAATATTTCATTAATAGTAGTAATTTTCTGTCCTTTGGAAACTTTATCACTAAAAATATGGAAACACCAATGCTTATTTAGAAAATTGGTAACCGTCACAAAATCTAATAATATGCTAACATTTGGAAACAATTTTCCATAAAACAAAACTTTATCACCATTGAATATTGAAAATAGATTAGATACACTCCTTCTGGGCAATTTCTCTATGGTCCCAGCTTCAGTGACATCAGACATTCCCTCAACTCCTCCATTTACATTCCTGCTTTAGTCTCTACAAAGGCAACAATGCTTCAAGCAAGGAAAAGCTCACCCTAGTGCCATGTTGAGTCACCTGAGCTACCTCAAACACATTGAGGGACAATTACAGCTCCCTGGGGAGCTCAAAAATTCTTTAAAACATGTGGGTTATCAGATCTAAGTGCATCTATGTCCCTTGGAGCTCAGCACCCCACTACAGGCCTGGGGAACAGGAGCCACAATGATGTAATTCAGCAGGAAACAAGAGGAAATTTAGTCTAATCTGTGAGATTATAATGTGAGGCTCGTGAATACTTGTGTATCTGCAATATTAGCTGTAAAAAACTAATTTTTACTAATTTAAAAAAAAATAATAAATTTTTCTTGGAGTGAGAGGGGGGAGTGGCAAATTTAGCGGTATGTCATGGTGCTTGAATTGTGGCCAGTGTTTTTTAGTACATCTTAGTCAAGGTGGAAAACTTGCTTGACAACCATCATTCATACTTCCCAGAAAGTGTTATGCTGTTGCCCTTACCCAGCAGAGCCACTGGCGAGCCATCCTGTGGTGCAGCCAGCAAAGGAACAGTCCAGAACAGCCCTTTTCAGTTCTTCTGCAGTTGCTAAGCGAGCACTCAGGTCAACACAAGCTTTCTCAGCTCCGGCTAAATCCAGACCCTGAGAGTTGTTCATGGACTCAAGTGCAAACACTTTCCCTGCAACACCAAGAAAGGACATGTCATCCATCATGGAATAGTACCCAATATATATTCAACAGAAATATTGCAAATTATCACCAAATAAAGCCTTCATGCTTTTACTAAGTTTATTTTAATGGGCCACCTACTTTTTGGAAGGCATAATTTAGTCAAGACTGTAAGTATCCTTGTGTTAACTTTTCTTTTAATTTTGTCCACCAACAGAAAAGAAAGTACAGCTAAGCAACATGTCATTCCTAACTCAGAGGAGAAGCTTGTCTTGGCTATATAGGTCTGTGCTTAAGATCTGGAAGGAGAAAGCATGATTCTCTTGATATACACACAAAAGAAGTCAGAAAGAACACCTCCTATAGGCTCCAGCATCAGAATCCATTGCTAAACACTTTACAGTTACTCTATAACAAGTACATCTATAAAGTAAGGACAAGCCTAAAAGCCAGTATTGCAGCCCTGTCTTCCATAAATAAGATTTATACTTATTCTCTAAAGTAAAAATTAAGTCATTCTATAATAACTTGTGTCTAAATGCAGACCACTTCATTATCACCTCCTTTTGGAAAGACAGACAATTTTTTTTATTAATGGAAAGCTTTTCATTTTTTTTGAATGAGCAAAATATGAGAACATATTTAGCATAACGGTTTTTGTGTTATTTTTATTTTCTGTTCAGTTTATTTTACTTTAATTTATCTAATACCAGGAAAGCTGAAAGGGTGAAAGTCAGAGGTTTTGGCAACTGGGAACAGGTCAGTTGGGGTTTTGGCAATGAAGCTTGAGAAGTTACTGGGTTATGGAATAAATATATTATCTGGGTGCTCCAGAAAAAGAAATAAACAATGAGACACTTTGCAGCTGATATTTAAGTTGCCATAACTGGTTTTTTTCTGGTGATAATATTCCTCAGGATACCTTCTAGGTTTTAAAGGTACAGACTGAGATGGCTTGCAGTGGCGGGAAGAAAATTTTTAAGCACATTCAGTAAATGCCTGGAAACACTTATTTATATCTTATTTCTAAAATGGATTAGTGGTAGTGGTTATATGAATGCATAATTTCCAGCACACACCAAGTGTTCACTATGTAGCCAGCTTCACGCTTATAGGAGATACTGACCACCATCAGGAATCCTTCACACTGATTCCACCTGATTCTGCACCAAGTTCCTCCCTCACCAAATTCTGTTTCAACAAATTGGGAAATCTGATTCTAATCCTAAATACGCGGACCTTATACAGGGGAGGTCTACCTTCAAAACCCTTTTGCTCTCACCTGTGCACAACTCAACACCACTAGAAGAGTCACAGTCCTTACATGAAAAAATGTAACATTTCCCTCAAGTAAATGTGTTATTTGTGTTTACATTAGCTAGCAAGGGCAGAGAAGTCCCAATGAAGACTCCTACTTTTGTGGGAATTCTACATGTGCACAGCAAGAAGTCATCCTGACTTGGGAAAATGGCAATTTAAAAAAGCAGGACAAACATCTATAAGAAGAAACAGAAATTCAGGGCACCTTGAGTGATTTTCCTAATGCAGTTAACAGCAGCTGACCAAGGAATACAACCAGAAACACTGGTCAGTGTGACAGCCACTAGATTACATTGTCTTTGGATTCTCCACTGCAATCAACACCATTAACTGTAATTATAACAGGGGGTTTTACACAACATAGTGAAAGCAGCCAGCCTCTACATCCCTGAGTATACAAGCATCAGGATTCTTTACAACATGTCCCAAATAATGCACATGACATTAATGTAGCTCCTGTTTCCAAAGGCTTGGCACATGCAGTGGATTGTGCATAGCCTGGGGAGAGAGACACTGTAAACAGAGAGATGATAGTTTTGAACAACCATTCTTAAGTTGCAAAACAACTTTCACTCCTAAAGGAAAATGGGATTAAGTGTAATGCTTTACTGAAGCTTTATCCCAACTAAAAGCTTGTCCACATCCTGCATTTCACCATTTGACTGTCAGGATTGAGATGCATTGTCAAAGATATACAGGGCAAGTTTGCATAACATCTGACTTCAATAGTGAATGTTATTTTGACATGGCATAACCCTTATTTTCCAGCTATTAGTATTTCAGTTAGAGTCTTAAAGAAGCCTTAAAGTCTTAGTATTTCAGTTAGAAGTCTTAAAGAGAGAAAAATCATCAAGCTTTGAGTTCCATCTCAATACAATTAGTTAACGTTTAGTCTTTTTACCAGTAAGCAACAGTTACATTTTAAAATTTAGCTCTCCAAGACAGAGGCTGAAACAGCTTTCCTTGACTATTCTTATGTTCTTTGCTAGTCCTTAAGATACACTAACTTTTTACTAGCACCTAGGAAGATGCTGTCAAAATAGTCTTGTACTTTGAAAAGGTACCTGGGATGACCAAATTACATAAATAAGTGAATTATAAGGTAAGCTAGGAAAGACTTACTGGCTGGGAAGTTACAGTGAACTGCTTTATAGGAAATTCTGATTAGCCACAAGTGGGTAAAGAAGGCCAACTTGTTTACCAGACTAACCTGTGATTCTTCTTCAAAGTTTTAGAAGCTCTCTGGCTATCTGCCCAGTTTTCAAGATGTGACCTCTGGTTTTCTCTAACTTCTTACTTAGAAAATATAATAGTGAGTCAAGTTCACTTATCAGATGCTGACCAATGGAATAGGTGGATCCTCACTATCCTGAGATGTGTCACATTACTGAGGGGCATTGACAGGAAAAAAATACAGAAGATATGGAGCATGGTAATAGGAAAAATGCAAAAGAACATGAAAACAAGAAATCCCTTAAACGAAATCCCCTTAAACAAAAAAAGACTGCAACATTGAAATCTGCACCTTACAGTCTCATGGGTTACATATTCAAGATATTGAAGTACTGAATTTTTCTCACTTTTTATCTCAAAAGTGGTATCATTTTCAGTCCAAGGGAATTTAAGGGTTCTATCTAATTATTTGTAACATTTTTATCCGTGCTAGTTACCAATTTCTTTAAAAAGGATTGTCTCGCATACTTGATAACAAAGCAATTATTTTTTTACATTGGGTGGTTGAAATCAGTCTTATCTCTGAGGCAGTATCAAGAGATGTGTTGTCATTCTGTTTCAAATACAAGACTGTTCTGTATTTCCGTAAGACACAGGATGGAGGTTCATGAAGAATGCTGTATGCCTTTGTTTGTGGTACCTTTGAGCTCCCTCTCAACTCCATGACTTCATTTCTACCCTGTAACATTTGTTTCCCATAATGCGTCCTCCCCCGCAGGGTGCATGGAAATTTGTTACCAAAACTCTACGCATTTTTCTGAAGCTTTTCTAAACAACTCAAGTTCCCTTTGATTTAAAGATCATAGTAGTATTTCTCAGGATGCATACATACTGAGCATGCAGAGTTCGGCAGGTTCAGAATGAAAAATATCCTTTTCACAGTAAGGTTCTTCTAGATTCCCATTTGAAACAAGAGATAAAGCTTTTAACTTCAATGATGAGGCATAAATAATAAGACATCATTCTTCCAACTTTCATTGTCAGTTGGATGCATAGAACACATGAAAAATTCATGCTTGAAACAAAAGAGATTCCCTCTTTAATAACTAGCTTATCTTAGATTGCTGGTCTCTACTTATCTGATCACCATTATTACAGAATATTGACTTTAGCTTGATATACTGATAATGTTTCATCTATTTTTTTTTGCAATTGATTTTTACTTAAGAGTACCCCAATGTATTCTGATTGAAAATATACCCACAGACACTTAGATCTCAGGGCTTCTAGGAATCATTTTTATCACTTTGTTCAATTCCTGCATAACTAGACTGTAGATTTCCCTGTGTAATTCCACCATCAAGTCCAAAAATTCATGGTTGAACTAGAGCAAGTCTTTTCAACATACATCCAGTCGTGATTCAATGCCTCCAAATAATGGAGAATTTACAGCACACTTTATAGTAAACTGTTCCAATGGTTCATTACTCTTACTCCACCTTATTTCCAGCTCCAAATTTTGCTAAACTCAGCTTCTAAAAACTGGTCCTCACAATGCTTTCAAGATTTAAGAGACATCTACAATCAAATATATGTGAGTGCAAAAAAGGAGTCATTTAAAAACAAAACCAGCCCAAAATCTGTTACTTTATATTTTATGTAAAATCAGTGGGTTTAACAGAATTCTATTGGTTATCAAGAAGACAGCTTGGCCAATTTATTCTTTTACAGTAACAGATATAACAAGAAGTTCTTCTGAGGGGCATAGGTACAGCTCAAAGTCCACTAAAATGAGTTAAAATTTCTCCATGTCTTCAGCAGGATTTGCATTATGCTTGAAGAAGGAACATAAAACTGCACAGTCAAATATACTTTGAAGAAAGATTGTCTCTCAAATGTAATATAACATGAAAGGACTTTAAAAGGCATGCCCAGTGTTCTGACCTTGCGACACAACACTTCCTATTTCAAAGAATAAAAACTAATCAGTTTCAACAAAGCAATTTTGGTGAAAGATGTGCAAATGTGGAGTCCAATAAATTTTTACTTTCATGTCAAAAATTTCGAATTGAGGTAAAAGAGAGCAGAGGAACAGAAGGTCACTTCTGTACTGCAAGAGAAATTTAATTTTCATTTCCATCGATGTGTGTAACAATGTAACTTGATTCATTGCTCTTACTCCACCTAATTTCCAGCTCCAGCTTCCAACTTGATTGTAAGCGTAAAGGTGTGATGTAACTCTACAACTGCAGACAAAGATTTGGCTAATTACCAGTTCTACTCAGTGTTCATGAATGTGGAGTTTATTTCTGTGAGAAATAACAATGAATGATGTCTTATTCAATTAAAAAAATATTACTTCATCAGAAAAATAGCAAAATCGAGATGTCACCTTTGAGCTCCCCCTCAGCTAAACTCGGCTTGAGCCTAGCTTTTGATTTTACTACACACTTTAGGATCAAATAGTTGGAATTGTTCATGCAAGATTGTGTGTTATTTTGCAGGCAGGAGAATTAAATGTGTAGACACCTGCTACTGAAATATGAGAGTCTAAGAGAGCAGAAGAGAAAAAACATAAATTTTTTTCCCTTTACTTTTAGGAAAGGATGCAAAACAAGCCAAATTAAATACTCAGGTAGGGGGGTTTTCCTACTTTGCATGTCATCAGTTTCTAGTTAGAGGCATGTCTCAGATTCTCAGCTATTTGTGCCCAGCTCTGGATCCTTTCACTTGCAGCCTCTGGAGTCACTACGCGTGGTCACTGCTGATGATTGGCTTGACCAACAGGGCTTCATGTGATCCAAATACAGCTAACAGACCAACTCCACTTTGGGACAATTAGTAAAGTTTTGAAATTAGCACATTTTTCAGTTCAAGAGTGTCTCAGCACAGTAGATGAATCGCCATCACCCTCTCCTGATGTGCTCTGTCTCAGAGCAAGCACTCTGCAGAAAACTACAGATATGTGTGGATATTTTAGGAGCTGTGAAAAAACAAAAGAGGGACGCAAAGAAAGCAGAAGCAACTCCTGTGCAGGATGCAGGAAGTTGCATCCTTTTTCTCCAATACCAGTGTAAATGGAAAACAATTTTAATCCTCTGAATTTGCACTGAATTGAGAACGTATTATTCTCCAGTAACTGCACTGGCAGTGGCACACCATGGTACATCAGAGCAGGAACAAGCCCTTGGGGAGCCTTCTGTCTATCTGACCTGGACCTGAACAGCTTTGAGCAAGCACATTTCAATTGGGAAAAAAAAGGCTGCAAAGCGAAACAAAGCTATATTTTATTTCTGCATTTGCCTGGGTATTTCTGGAGCCTGTTTGTGCAACAGCAAAATGTGCCATGGTAAATAATGGCCAAAAGAGATCAATTAAGCTCTGAAGCTTTACACCTTCACCAGACCTTGACGGCCATCAGTTTAATTGCCTACTCTCTGTCATTATTTTTGTGTGAGATAATAAAGTGAAATTCTTCTTTAGGGAAATATATTGCAACCAGTTTCAGAGGTTTGACTGTAACAGGGGCCAGACTGAATTTCACGGGTTTTTTACAAGGCATATTCGAAATCCATTTAGCAGTTTGCAACACAGACAGATACTTTCAGTTAAAAATAACAAATACACAAGCATGTATGTGTCACAGAATGGTCCATTGACACTTAAGTGACATTTGCATCTATGAGAAACTAGCACAACTGTAATTTCACTTACAATTTAAAAATGAGAAGGTTATTTCTGACTGGATCAGGTGAGAATCTATTATAAAAGAAAGTATTCATCCTGTTTATACTCTCAGATCTTCTTAAATATGTAGTGGTAAATTTTAAAGCTGATATACCGTGTTTCATTCTGGTTTAACCCAGATGGCTTTTAGGACAGTGTTACAGTTGTTTGCTTGAATATTAATATTAGGAGAACCCACTGAAGACCTAGTTAATAGCAGACTTACACATCTTTCACAATGTTACTTAGACTTTGAATAAAATTGCAAACCACAATATTTTAATAATGCTTGACAACTGTAAAGTACTTCAGATATTCTGCCCTTCCATTTGATAAATGTTTTACCACGTGAAAATTTGACAAACTGTTGAATGACAAAATATGCCATGAACTCTGCCTTAAAATGGTCTTCAACTTTTTATTTTTTTCTCTTTCTCTTCTAGAGGATGCCTGCTTAGGAATCAGAAATTAAGTTTAGTTAGTTTTATAGAAATAATACAAATTGGAAGGTGCCCCTGAAGAAACAAGGGGACTTTCAGGTGAAGCATTCTTAGCAATGGAAATTTTTATTCCTGTCCTCTTCTGTGATTAATCCTTTTTCACGGATATGCTTTTCCCCCCTCTCCTCATTTCAAAGGTATTTTGCTAGGGAAGGAGTACGTCCTAAAAACAGAATCACAATTTTGCCTACCGCAACATAGTGCAGTTGCCTGACACATTTCTTTTCCTGTATGCATAATGAAATGTAATTCTCTTAAACTTTACAAGACAGGGTTCTGTTATATAAATGGTATACATTTATACATTCTACTCAAAGCAGTAGAAACATACAGGCAATATTTATTTTTACCCTTTCCTTTGCAATTCTTTGCCATCAACTGAAAGAAGTTTAAATTAAACAGGAAAAATACTCTGAGAACAAGCAAGAGAGATTTTTATTGCCCCATAATGCTTAAGATCTGTTCTCTTGAATAATGCAGCAAATATCAATGGTAAACTATGTGGGTATTGAAATAAAAAAAACCCAAGATGGGGCATAAATCTATCGCAGCTGTGAAAGTGGAAAAATGTGACCATTCAGCATTGATCTCCCAGGAAAAGACGCAGTTGTTTCAAAAGTAACTCGTGTTTTGGTTAAGACAAGTTGCTCATCATTATCACAAGCTGAATCATTAAAAGGGCAGTAGGCTACTGGAAACTTTCAAGGGATGCAGCTATTCAGGATTCCCATCAGTGAGTAAAAAGTCCCATTTCCGAGTAATTGGTAGCTGGTGCTTCAGCCAAATCCGTGTCCTGATCAAATCCCTCGGCAGTGAAGTGCAGATGAAGCTCATGTGCAGAAAGGTGAGGAGTCATTTTCAGCATGTGTGGCACTTAACAGAAGAGGTTATCAAAGTCTTTCACTTCTTGGATTCCCTTCCTCAAGTACCTGCCCATTAAAAGTGACACATATGAAGTGGGCAGATGGGAAAGGCCTTTGGAGAAAAGATACTTTCAATTATAAGGAGAGGTCTCCTAAAATATAGCTGAGTCTTCTTAGTCATGTTCTGGCTTTGTTTCATTATTCTTATTTCCTCTGGAAAAGTTCACTATCCTGTCATTTTGTTGTAATAAAGTAATATTAGCCTTCTGGGATCTTATTTCCTTTCTCTGCTTAACCCCAGGATATTTGTAAAGTCTCAAAAAGTTCTGAATCAGAAGTTTCCTAACACAAACTGTGGCGTGTGTGTTTAAGTTTCTTATTAAAAAAAAAAAAAAGTTGGTTTGGGATTTTTTTTTTTTTTTTGCAATAACACATTTCAACATACAGCTCTCAGCCATAGCAGCCCAACCCAAACTGAATGGGAGACTCACCATCAGCCTGAACAGAGATGATCTGAAGTACGAAGAAGACAGATCCCACGCCCTGGAGAAAGGTAAGAGAGAATCTCTGAGAGCGTGGAGCCATTGCCCTCCTTGCAAAGCCCTCAGCTGCAGGAGGTTGGCTGCCGAGGCTTTTCTCCTCCTCTGCACTTTCGCAGCGGGATCTGCTGTGATGATTTCAAGGAGCACTTTCCCTCGGCAGGATCCTGCGCCTTGGGTTTACACTGAAGGCGGGAGGGGTGGAAAAAGAAAGAGGGAGGGAGAGAGGAATCCTTGGCTTGGCTAGTGTGAAGGGGAGGGGAAGGTGGGGGGAGATGTCCAGCCAGCTGAGGTTGGGAGAGGCTTTATCCAGCCCAGTCTGCAGGGCAGCACACACACGCAGAGCCGGTGTGAAAAGTCACATTATCCTGCCGGTAAATACCTAATGGATCACGGTGGAAGAAACGTAAAAGCCAGGCAGGAGAGAGAAGAGGCGGGGGGAAAGGACCAGCGCCGAGCAGCAGTAATCCCTGTCCGAGAGGAGAAGGGCAGCTACAGAGCTGGTGCTGGTACACGGTGAGTTTGTGGGCTTAGTTGTGCATCTCCAGAGGGATGGGTGAAGGCGAGGGGAGGGTTTTCCTCTCCACACAAAATCAGCCAGCCCTGCTGAGGTCAGAGACTGCTGCAGTAGGAGTGATGGTGTTCAGGAGAGGGCTGAGGAGTAGTGCCAAATGGTATGGGACCCTGGTGGCCAAGCCTCCCTGAAGAGCAGCACTGGGATGGGTTAATCCTTCTATTTCGGATTCCAGCTTCTGGATGGGCATGAGGAACTGAAGGTGGAAGCAGGGATCCATCAGCTGGTCTCTGTCAGCACTCCTGGTCCAGATGAATGGTCTTGGTCAGGTTTGAACACTCTGAAAGCAGCTGATGAAGGGAGTTTCCAATTCCCACTAGCACTTACAGAACTGACATCTGCCCCTCATTCTCATTTGTCTTATATTTGTCCCAACACAAGTCAAAAGAAACCCCCACAATGAGAGGAAACATACTAGTGTTGATACCAAGATTTATTTAGCTAAATATATAAACTGAATAGTTTTGTGTTGCTGTTGGAACCCAGCAGGGCTCAGAAATGTTGTTTTCATATTCCCATCCTATTTTGCTTTTATTTCAGCTTCTTAAAATTTTTTTCCTTAGAAATTTGAAGCTGGGCAGAAATGTTCAGTCTGGCAAGAAACTGTGAGCCACCAGGAGCAGAAATAAGGAGCTGACCCTTCTTACTGCCAGAAGCCCTGGTGTCCTACAAGGCAAGGTGCTGGTAGGCAGTTGCAGGCATGGTCTGAGACTGATGAACCTGCTCAGTGTTGGTTTTGGTCTCACAAAAATGATTTAAGCTCCAGAACTCCTGTATAAGAAACTGAAGTAAGTACGGTGCAAGTAGCACCATAGCCCTAGAAGTTTTTAAAATACCTACATTTGATGAATTTGGGAAGATGATGCTCTGATCCTGTTGAATTTAAAAGAATTGTAGACTTCTTCCTCTTCTGTATACCCATAACTGGCATATGAATGTACATGCTGAAAACTTGCAAATATGTTTTAGGTAGCTTTGAATTTTATGTCTATCCAGAAAACATGAAGGGCAGCAGGAGTTCTCTTTTGCATTGCCTTGCCAGCATAACTTGTAAGGAATGCCTTCAAAATTAGAAGGATGGGAAGTTTCTTTCTCACTTGATCCTTAACATAGGATGGTTGGCATATCACAACTATGAACATGCATTTCTTTTCAATAAAAACTCCATGCTCTGGATAACAAGAATGAACATACAAGGTAACAGAGGGGTAATCAGAAAATTGTAATATGGATTGAGTTTATGTTTCTTTAGCAATGTAGCTAATGGCATGAAATGCAGTTTTAACCCTCTGATACACCAATAGTTCTACCCCCATTTTAAAAAGTGGTGAACACTTCCAGTGAGACAGCAAAGAGATTCCATGAAACTGAGTAAGTAATTACAGCAAGACTCACAGACGTGAACAGAGACCTAACATGACCACAGCAGTAGCTCCAGATTTCCCTGGCACTTGTCATAGGGTTGATGACTTTGTTGGCCCTTTGCTGTCCTCACAAGTTTGGCCAAAGTAGGTGGAGGAAAGGACAGTATCTTCCGGATATCCATCTAAAATTCCTAAGGTCTGTTGGATTAGTTTTGCTATAATTGGCTTGTTTCCTTGTGTTGATATATGTAAAGGCATGTTGCCATTCTGGCTCCTGTCTTGGAAAATCTCAGCTTGTATTCTTGAGCAGAACATCTTACTGATTTTAAAGAATTACCACAAGACCACAAGATCTGTTCCTTTTTGAAGGCATGAACTGTTCGTAGAGTGACCTGGCTTCTTCTTGTCATCCCATCTCAACTGTAAAGTAAGTCTCTAAGTGTGGATAGGTAAGGACATTAACCAGTTATTAATTCCTGGAAGGTAAGTATTTCACTGCCAAACATTTGTCCTTCCTGTCTTATATTTCTATCAGCAGAAATTCCTGGTCTTAGTGTATTTTGGAAGATTTTTGTAATGCTCAGCATAGTAGGTTTTATACTAAGAAGATATGCATGGTTTTGCGTTGAAATCAACATTAATAAAGAAAAAAATCCTGCTTTTAGAATCAAATCCTTCTTGGAACCAAAATCTCAAAATGAGATCTGGAAGTTAAGATGCTTAGAAACAGATATAGCCTTCTGCTCAGAACCTCAGGCATTCATAGCACTATAGTAACACATCAGTCAGACTGCTCAGTGTACAAAATACAATGTATAATGACAGATTACAAAAGATTAATTGTGCCTGCAGCTTTACACCACTGATAGATCGTGCCTGCCTTGGGAGCAGTGAAGGTGCCAATGGGGATATTTTATAAAACAGTGCTTCACTGTGTGCAAACCTTTATGCAGGGATTAAGACACGGGAAGGCACTGGGTTATAAAGTGTGTACATTCACATATGAATGCAGACACACAAGACACTTGGGTGCTGTGAAGCACAAAATAAAGGTTTGGGCATCTACTACCTGAACAGCATCTGTGCTCATTTACATCTGGAATAGGTAATTCAAGTTAGATTGGATTTTTAAAGACTAAATAAAACAAAAGAAATAAAAGTGAATAAAGACACATTTGCAGACAGCAACATAGATATTATTGTATTTGGCCTCTTCATATCTAGTATGAGGAGTATTTACTTTCTGCCACTGAACATTTATATACTGTAAACATTGCTCTAATTCTGCAAATTCTAACACATTATTTTGAGCCTTTGCAAGACAAGGACTAGAATTCTAAAGTCTTGAGCGAATAGACACTCAGAAACATTTGCTATCGCAAGCCAAACTGGGCAGATGTGGGGAGATTTTTTAAAGTGCTGCAGCTGGCCAAGAAACTGGTCTTTGAAGAATGCTGGAAAGTCATAGGAAAGGTCATTTTTCATATCACAATAAAGCACAATAGAAATAAAGGTTCCGTTCAGAAAAAGATACCTCTCTTCTGTCACTAAAAATGAGATTCTGTTTAACTTGTTTCTCTGCATAATGCAATAGCTTCAGATGTTGACAGTCTGCATAATTTAGCTTGAAGAACTGAATTTAAATGGGATATAGGCTTAAGGTTTACTTATTGCCCTAAATTTCCACTAATTTATTTTTAAGAAAGAGATCCAAATTAATATATGAGTAAGGTGGTGACTAAACTGCTCTAACCAGCATGATTAGAGTCTGGAAGTTCTAAAGTACTGTCTTGAGCTGAAGTTGAAAGGCGATAAATGCAGAATAATTGAGGCACACAGTTTGCTCATTGCCCTATACTCAGCTGCAGCATCTACACAGAATTAAGGCACTATGGGATTACTCCAGAACTATTTGCAGTGATCCACACCCAGGTATAAGTTACCATTCCCAAACTTTCAATTGATCTATACATAAATGCAACAAAATAACTGGCTTCCTACGAGCCAGACTTGTTGACAACGGCTCTCTGTAGATACTTGGGGACTGTGGAAACCAAGAGCATTTGGGTTCTGCAGCTTAGTCATGCATGAACTTGCAAGCCTGCACAGCCTCTCCAGACTCTTTCTCTACACATATAAATAGAGAAAACCAACTTTACTCACCTTTCTGATACGCTCTTAGTATAAGTTCTTTATAGATACCTTTGTAGTATCTTATCATTGTAATGGGGGAAGTGTATGTCCTGTGCTCCAGCTAGAAAAAGGACATAAAGAGTTATGGCTTGGCTTCCCAAGGACCATGTAAAGGGACCTGAAATACCCAACAGATGATGTAGAATTTACATACAAGCACTGCAATGCCATCTCCTAAAGGATATGGAGTCTGTGCGACTGAAAGGCAGGCAGGAAACCTTGGTAGTACTGTACACCTATTGTTTTCATAGATAGTACACTTACTGTATACTGGGATCCAAACTTATTCTGCAGCTGTATCCAAGTTTCTAACCCCCAAAAGCTAACTGGAAACGTGAGAGAAAAAAGTGGGAGAGAAAGATTTCTTTGTTTATAAAATGTGAATTATTAGGCAATGGCAACACAGACAAACATTTTTCAGTGTCTGGCAGTCTGCAACAGTCTACTAGCTGCAGGAAACTTTTTATTTTATTTATACAGAGTGTTTGCACCTAATTAAATGAAAAAGTAGAAATGTGCAGAACTACCTGAAAGTAATTCAGGGAGCTGGCAAAAAAAAAAAAAAAAAAAAAAAAAAAAAGAGGGAAAAGGCATATTTCCCCCACTTTCTGGGTGGTGAGTTGAACACAGGGACCTGCGTCATGGAGCTGTTGACCCTAAAAAAAAAGTGTAATTCTTACACTTTCTTCATGTTATATGGGGTCAGGCATTGTCATGTGACAGGCCATGACCCTCATATAAATCATTGCCATGTAAACTGTAAAAAGCACATTTCATTTCTTAGAGACTGAGCAGTCTCAAGAAAAGAATGAAGATCTCTGGTCATAAAACAGCAGCTGCAATACTAGTGATATACTAAATTAATTCAATTCTATTTTCTGACAAACAGACGTTAACCAAATTTTGACAGCTCTTGGTTGGCATTATTTGGCTGGGAGAGCATGGTAACTTTTACTTTTTTCTTTTTTTAAGGCCTTGCATCCATTTGATGGGTGAAGGTTATGTAGCAGAGTAGAAAAATACTTAATTTTACCCAAATGGGTTCTCTTTGTTCTCTGTGGGCATCCGTAAAAGCCTAGGTGGATAAAAATCTAATACCTTGCCTAGATTTCCATGTTGAGCCTGCAGACAACACACTCCCATTTCACTATTTCATCCAGTTTCTCACACTCTCCAACCTTCACCAGCCATGGTCTGCAGTTAGATGTGCGAGACAACAATTAAATTCAAGGCTGCCTGCATCTACCCAGTCTATAGCTGCTGAATGCCTCACACTGTGGATATGAGGCATGGCACGAATAAGCATGGAATGTGACTCATCTTCTCACAGTCCCAGGGCAACAGCCAGGTAAAAGACAGTCCCTTCCTGAGGTCTCAATGATTCTGTGAGTCTCCTCCAAAGCAGGGTGCCCACACCAGCACCTGAACCTGCATCTGCAGGAGCTGAGCTGCATCTCCTGCACACACAGGGCCAACAGGGACCAACACACACCAGCTGACCTTCAGCATTTATCACACAACCTCACATCATTTCCATTCACTCCCGCTTTGAGTGCCTCCAACCTCCTGTGAGCCGCACTGCATGGAGACCCAGGAATACCACAGGGCCAGTGGCAGGAGGACTTTGGCCCCAGCAAATTTACAAGTTTCCACCTCCCTGGCACACAGCACATAGTATGGAGTTTCCTTCCCCTTGCAAAATTGTGCTCCAGCATCTCAGCTTTGGTTTTCAAAGGGACGCGTCCAGTCCTTCCGTTTGCAAACAGATCCTTGCAAATATAGAAGAAGGAGGAGTCTCTCAGAGCTGCAAAATCTCCCAACCAGCTGTGGGGAATATACAAGGCCATCCTTGTAGTGTTTGTCATGCTGCCAGCATAGAAATTAATTTGCAATTTATTTTACCCATCACCCAATATTTTGGCCCTTGTGTCTCAGCTTCCTTCTCCAGCTGTTTCCTAGAAGTTTAACTTCATTTTAAGGTATGTTCCCCGACCTTAAGGCACCCTAATTTCTGGTCAGGTGTTAGCTCTGCCCTCTAGTGCTGTGTATGACACAGGGACCGGGTGTTGTGTCACAGAACCATGGCTGGTGTTCAAAAGCCGACTGGTTAAACGCTAAACTGCCAAAAACTTACGAGTTGACTAAACTGACTTGACATTTTTTGTGCCTCCTGGGAGTGGGTAACCAGTCTATTTCTAATAACTTAAACAGCAGACCTCTTAAAAAAAGTCTGCCTAAACCCCAGCATTTTACAGCACCAACCAGCTCAACTAAAATCTATTTATTGCACATTTGAGTGCTCACCCTGTGGTTCTGATCCACCCCACAGGTTCTTGGCTCCTGGGAGTGTGACCATGTGCTGCGTTGAGTAAAGGCAACTGAGAAAGTTCTTCACTTTAGTGCCTGAAATTCAAGGTCCCAGTGGAAGGAACAGCTGAGCCAAAGGGAGCAGAGGGCTCTGCTGAAGAAAAGGATTTTATGGCAGACTGTCACAGTAACCAGACATGGCATAGTCATGGAATGTAAGTGAGTTTTGGCCTGAATGCTTTTCAGTTTGCAAGACCTTATGCAAGAACTGGTCATAGTGCTTTGAGTTTAACCAGTAGTAATTTTAAGTAGAGTTTTATGCAAACTCTAAAGTGCTGTGTTTTCCTAATTCCACTTGAGGAAAATGACATTGCTCAAACACAGCAGTTAGGATAAAGCTGCCATGTTTTCTAACTCAGCAGAACTGAGTACCAAGAATGGAAAGCAAGGCTGTTGATATCAATATTTGAAATGCCTTCCCTTCTTGCACAAGCCAAGCATGCCATTACTAAGGTCACTATAACTTTTTGGTAAGACAATAAAGAATAGGAAAATGGGAAATGCTGAAGAAGTTTTGAATTTTTCTTGTTGTAGCTGCTCAATCATACTTGGGACGAAAATAACTTTCCACAGTCCCCATCTTCCCTTTTTCCACATAGCATGCTTTTAGGTCAGACCTCTTTCTCACCTCTCCATGATCTTTCCAATATATACAGGTACTTGAGAAGCATGGAACTCAGCATTTGGGAGCATAAGGCTTCTGAGTGATATGTAAAGATCATTGGTAGAATTAGTATGACAGAGAGTGGATCAGAAAAGCTCAAGCAGATGCAGATGTTTCCAGGCTACTGTGGGAGTCTGGGGAGTTGAAGCATTGAGAAGAGGATAGAAGGAAAATTATCAAGCTCTTTCACTCTTAGCTAGGGAGGCCTAATTTCAGTTTTCTCTATTCCCCTACATCCATATTTTCAGAAAATATGTTCACCAGATTCCTCTCTTCTCCTGCATCTTTTTGCATCTTTCCTCCAACTCTTCAGCTTCTGAGTCTTCTCAGCACTTCTGGTGGGATGTGTGGATGTGTGTCAAAAACCCAAGCAACCTATATCAGCAGACCTACCTGCCATCAATTTTACAGTAGTTAGGGTTCACTTTGGAAGCATCACCTCTCATCTTCTCCCTTACTTCTCCCTTACTTCAGTTTGTGCCAAGAAAATGGATACAAACTTTCAAACCATGTTCCCACTACCTGCCAAATACCATCTAAAACACTATAAATTCACTACACTTCCATCCTTGCAGTAAGTCCAGTCCTCAGGAGCTGACTGACAATTGAACAACTGTTAAAGCAAACCCCACAACCCCCTAATGGTGATGGGGGTTGAGCAATAAAATAATTTGTGTACCAAAATATGATCTTAGCAGTCTATGAGTTACTGTCAGCCCCTTGAACTAGTCAGCTCTTGCAAATGGGTTTGAGTTGAATAATATAAGGAACTGTAACTAGTGTGCCCACAAATGCCAGGCTACTAACATTGCAATCATGGATTTTTATTACCCACTACAAAAATAGTAGTGGATTATTATTAGCTAAAAAAAAAACAGAAAATAGAAATATGTTGTCGCATTAAATTTAAATGGATACCAAAATATGCTCTTTTAGGAGTGGAAGTAGCCTGGATATTTTTGATATTAAAATACTTATTTAGGGAAAAAAAAGACTTATTATCCCTTATTTGGTTAAAAAAAAAAGGAGGAAAAGAAACACTGTGTGTCCTCAAAAAAATTATTAATTTAACTCCATAAGTAGAAGAATATCTTTAATAACTCTGTATTCCTAGGCCAGTCCAGGGGTTAAATATTCCTATGGAGAAGATGAGTAATTTTTTTTATAACATATTAATCATATATTTCATTTGCAAACAAAATAGAACCCTGTCCCAAAGTTTGGAACATCTGCAATTTGTAATTGTACAAAGAAGCTGGGAGAAGGGAATCAAAACAGAAGCTTTTTGTGTGTATGCGCGTGCACGCATGCACCCCTACATGTGTGGGTGGGTGTGCTCATGTGGGTGTAGGAGAAGGAGGGAGGGAAAGAAAAAAGGAGAAATATTTTCCTTGGTTCTTTATTTTTGCAGCTCAGGACCTGGCAATAGGTGATTTCCAGGCATGGATCTCATGTTGCAGACTTCATCATATGCTGATACCACCAAAATTACGTATGTGGCTAAGGCTTCCTAATTGTAGAAATTTTGTACTTTTTCTGTGAGCCTCTTGGGATATGTTTCATTAAGTGTATGAAAAAGATGCTCTAAAGAATAAAATCAAGTTAGATTTAAAGTTCAATATTCACAAAAAGAATAAGTCTATGGGATAGGAAGATTAAATAGCAAGCTATTTAATAAATAAATATATAAAATATTTTTATAAATAAACCAGTATTTAATTATACAGTAAATATTATCTAATTTCAATACCTGAGATATTGATGACCAAGTTTGTTCACTAAAAGTCAATTTAAAATCAGCAACAAAATATTGACCATCACATAATGCCTGAAATAAATCCTGCTTCAACCTTATTTGGTCTTTAGTCATAGAATATTTATAATTTCATCTTTTTATTTGCCGAATCTTTTTTTGTCTCTTCCAGTTTATTTGTTGCCTTTGCAGAACAGGATCAGTACTTACTACTAAACCAGGCAGTTTTAAGGGAAGAGAGATGAGAGAGAACTTTGCATGTGAATGCCAAGTTCAAATATTCTACGCCTTTGTGTGAAATATAGAGGAGTTAATGAAAATTCAAGGTTTTTTCCACGTTTCGACCTTTTACTGGTCAGAGTTGTATCACAATAGCCATCTTAGCTTCTTATCCAAGCCACAGAGTCAATGCTTCTCTGGTTATGTATTCATCACTCAGTGAGAAGGCTTCCTTCCAGGTAGATTGTATAGAAGGAGATTCCTTCTAATTTTGGCTTTGCATTTGAAATCCAGGGTGGGGGGGGAAATCCTGACATTTGTCAAGATGAAATATAGCTCACCAATGACAACAAAGCTAAATTCAACCTTCCAAACTGTGTAGCACGCTAATTACTTGTCATTCCATGGGGACACGGGATACATGGAGTGGCTAAACAGGTACTAAAGGTGAAACATCTATTTCACAAGCTGTAAGAGTAGATAGTTGCAAAGAGAGCATGTTATGGCTCATGTTATACAAATCTTCCAAACTCACCAGCATATTTAAAAGAATATGGGAGGCAGTTCAATGTACATTACGTATGATGTCTCTGATTTTTGAGGCAGAGAGAGAAACATAAAAGAGTGCAATGGAAAGACAATTCTACATCACATGAAATGGGTAAGAATGCTACAGGAGACACAGTAGCAAAAATATTCAGAAGAGTAAAAATGGAAGAAATTCTAAAATAGAGAAGAACCTTCTACTTTGATGAAATAACCACAGAAGTGTTTTGCTGAATTGTTCCTTCAAATCTTCTGCAAATTATGTACCACATATACTCAGGCTATCAAAAATCAGACTGTGATAGCCGTCACCAGAGTTACATACCTGCTAAAGAAAGCAAATTTTGCAGATCTAATTTCAGACCTAAGAATTTTAGGTCTGAAAATTCTGAAATTTTAGGTCTGAAAAGTCCCTTCAACCCAACTCTCTAAAGATTTCTGAATTTCAAGTTAACTTGGCCCTCTAGAAGACACATCTATACAGAACTACGTGAGTGTGCAGCACTTAGAAGTTTGAAAATACCCAGTCTCCAAAGGTCCACCTGCTGCTGCCCATTTGCTTTGGCAGTGTTAATTCTTGGTTAAATATTGGCACAACTTCAAATAATCAATTACAGATACATAGCTATTTATAACCCTGATAGAGTCCAGAGCTCCAAAGCAGCTGTCATACTAAAGGACAGGTATAGGCAGAATTATCTTTGCTCTTTGTTAGCTTTGCTTTCCCCTCCTAAATCTTACCCATGGTGAATATTTCCATTCTCCTGCTTCATCTTGGTTTCCACCCTTGCCCTCCTTTCTCTTTTTTGTTTTCTTAAGTTGCTGCGTCTCCTTCCCTAACTCTCTGTTCTTATGTTTTTATTCATGCTGACTTGTTCACTTTCTTTTTCTGTCCTAAACTAGACCATAGCAAATAAAACAAAACGTGAGGTGAACAAAATCAATTACTTCACCTGCAGTAAGCTTATTGCACATCTTATGCTATTTGGCACATGAAACCTTAGCATAGGGCTAGGGCTGGACTTGAGATATAGTAATTTTTATTTGGAAAAGAGAAAGCCGCTTTCTAGCACACATGGTTTCTGAGAAAACATTATCTGAGCATACCCTGAAGGCTAAGAAACCAAAGGCAAATAAAAGGGACCTCAAATTGATTATTTTTAAGCCAGAAGGCAAATAAAAAGGAACTCCAAATTGATTATTTTTAAGCCACCCTCATCACGTATGATTTTGGAACACTTAGTGCTGGCAACAGTGCAGCACAGATCAAGCAGAGGATATGCCAAAAATCAGTTTGAGCTTTCTCCATACATTTGCTTCCTCTTCTACTCTTACCTTAAATCTTAGTGCAGGAGTCTTCAGGAATGACTGCTAAAATCTATTCTCTGCAAAACAGCAGTGTGCACCCTGAAAATTGGTGAAAAGAAGTGGTGATTGAAACAAGGAATAAAGGAATTTTGTGACTGTTCTGCTTCCCCTTTCTCAATTCCCGAGAGTAGATGCACTATGAGTCTGGCTCTGAAAACAACATCCTCTTCTGCCTCATTTCTATGGCTGGTCCCCCTGGCCACCTGTCCTCTTGTGATCAGAGACCAAATAATGGCTAAACTGTGGAAGTGTGACAACACTGGCGTGTGGTGAGCATTATTTGTGCTCTGGTTCCCAGGAACGAAAAGGGAATATGCTAAGCAAGAGCATCATCTCCACCTTGGGTGTGAAGGATATTGCTTAGCTTTGTTTTTAACAGCCTCAGTGATGTCTCAGTAACAGCTCAGCTTACATACAAAACTTCTCCAGACTTGACCAGATCTTTGTGATGGGTGAAAAAGAGTTTAACTCTTATCAACCTTTGTATTTTCTAGTTTTGTTATGAGAGGGAGCAGCACCATCAAAAATTACAAACCTGTCACAATGTTCCAAATTCTCAGTTGTTTCCCTGTGTTTGTGTAGACAAGGTGTTTGACACCCTGGTCATTCTGGAAATACCACACGACATGTACCTCTCTGTGCAACTGCTGTCTTATTTTTCAATCACTTCCAGGCATGAATTTATCTGTTCCACTCTGAGCTGATCTAAAGCTCAGAAATCAGAAACTGTGGAAACCATAAGGGAAATAGCATACAAAGAAGAAAACCAGCTATTTACAATAATAAGGACTGGGGGTTTTCCAATAAATTCTAATTTTGTGTATTCCTCTGCCCACGGTGTTTCAGTTCCTGTGGTGGATAGTTTGAAGGACCTGAATTGGAATGATGTGCAAACCCAACAGGGCAGAACCAGGCACAGAACCCTTGGCAGTGCTGCTGCTGGCTGCCTGCTGGGCTCCAGCATATGGAGGCTGATGGATGGTGTAGCTCAGGACACGGCGAGTTCGGGCTCGACTGCTGAGAGCGAGCCACGGGAGGGGTTCAGCCATTCCTGTCAGAGCAGAACCAGGCATGAGGCTTTTGTGGGTGTATCCAGAGCTGTCTGCCATGACTTCACGTATGGCGTGAGGAAGGTGAACGTCTCTAAAGCCTCAGCAATGCCAGGAGGTCACGGATTCAGGTTCACCTTTCCAGAAGTGCACCAAGTTCTTTCTGCACATTAACGCCACCCTGTTCCTCCTCTATGTGCAGGCACACCTGTCTCCTTCCTGAACATTCTTGCCATTTCTAAGGTTTCATGTTACTGAGTAAATGGGCATAAAACAGGCTTTACAGTCACCCTGCTTCTTTCCTGAGCTGCAAAGAAGATAAGGTGCTTAGAATCTGCAGTAATGTCCAAGGCTGAACAGTGCATTTAAAAGCTGGCAGAAAGTGGCCTTTGAAGCCGCACCTTTTCAAGAGTCAAAGGGTCTCTCAGAGATAAAGCCAAGCTCTTCGAAAAATTCCTGCCTGCAACGCTCATTTGTCCAGTTCATAAATCTGCCTCCCTATTCTTCAAAGTGCCAAAAGTTATCTAGACAGACATCCAGCTTTTATAAGACAGTCTAACAAGCTGTCTGGCTCAATTAGTTGAACTCTGATGGTGCTCCAGATTTGCAGTCAGCAGACCACTTTGTAAGGAAAATACCTACTTGCAGACCCAGTTCCCTTCCAGTAGTGGTAGCTTAACCTATGATGTTACAGTTCTTAAATGTTTTTTTTTCAATGAACCACAAGAAAAAGCTCTGCAGTGCATCCACACACCACAGTTTCAGCTCCTCTGTTCCTCAGCCCCTTTTTTTTCTTGGCCCTCTTCACTGTAAATAGTGGAAACAATATTTTCTATGGTCTGGTTGTATAGAGCCCAATGTGAAAAAAAGTTGCATGCTTGGTTATGACTGAGAAATTCTGAGTACAAAAGTACTATTTGGGGTTTCTTCAGCCTGCGCTCACTCTGTTCTTGAATAATCCTGTAACAGTCTGTTCTGTATGACCACAAATGTGAAAGGCCCCACAGAAGCTGGACTCTATTACCAGGTTAGGCTGTAATGCCAGGTCATATCTAATTTCTGTTTCCTTTATGACTACTAGTACAAAGCTGATATGGCTCAGTTTAACAGAAGCAGTCCTTACAAAAGCATAGTTAGGACTTCTGATCAATAAAGAATAACATTACTACTAGATTTACATACTTGGTATGATGCCTCTTTCTAAAAAATGACACACTTAAGAAAGTAACTTTTTTACTAGCTACCCAATTGACCTAATCTATCAAGTTTTACCTTTGTCAGTCAGCATACATACAGAGATTCGCTTTCTCTCCTGGCATACAATAGGCAGAGATGTTTTCACCTTCCTGTTTCTACAGTTCACCACTAATGATTTCAGGAACATTCCCACCAGTGGTCCCAAGAACCTGTCTGCTCTGGTGATCCCTCACTTGTGATGTTAGCATCAGTGAGTCAGCCATACAGGTAAAATTTTAAGGTATAAAATCCAACCAGAAACCTGAAAAAGTGGAGTTTAATAATGAATCATTCCCCATCATTTCATGCAGAGTTTCCTTTTTTTTTTAAACATTGGACATGCAAAGCTCATTCAAATATGTTCTACCCTCTGACTGAAAGTTGACAGTGATAAAATTCTCAGTCATGCAAAACACAAAGAAAAAAGGTAAATACACAGTAGGAATGCAGTGTTATTAGAGCACTCATGTGTTCAAGATTTACTACATTTCAGTAAGCAAATTCAGCAAAACCATGTAGATTAATTTTTGTCTGTGTTTAGGTTTTGGATTTTGAACAACCTTTGGCAATACAAAATGAATCCAAATAAGATGCTACTTCTGTACAGTGCATCATTAACTTAATTCTGTACAAATTTTTCAACTAAAGGCTTAAAGCATAAGACAACAATTTATCATCCTGAATGAAGAAAATATCAGAGAAGAAAAGCTATTTTTAAACTAGTTGCATTGACTTAATCTCATTCTAGAAGATTCACAAGTTAATATGCTATTTTTATGAGAGAGAATCAGCAGCATTATGCGGAAAGATGTTGGCACCACAACACACAGAGTAAAACAATTCTCAAAATACTAGTTATTATTTTCAATTATGTTTTCTGTTTGATGGTTAGAAGCCAATCTTGTTGATCCAGCAATATACACTTGGCTTTGCAGCCACTGTTGCTGCTTAGTAATGTCTTGGGAAATCCTATGCCTTTGAAACTCCATGCAAATCATCTAAAAGGAGCCAACATTAACACTCAGGCTGAATTAGAAAATAGAAAAATACACGAAGAAAGTTGTTTAAGGACAAAGTTGTCTCCAGCTAAAATTAAGCACTGATTCACAGTGACATTATGAAAACACTAAACAGTACATTAAAATTCCTAAACATCGCTGCTATTCACAACAGGCCAATGCAAACATTTGTTACTTCTCTGTCTGAGAGGGAATTTGTAAGTTAGGAAAATGATGTCAGTATAAAAGAATTCAAAACTAATTTTATCTGATTGGCAAGTGAGTTAAAGTACTGAGATACTAAATAAATATTTGACAGCACCATTCCATAGAATAATTTATTTCACATATGCACTAAATTAAAAGGAAAGCTTTCCTAAACTGCAAGTAATTTCCAGGCAAACTACTAAGCAGGATGACAGTGATCGCTGCCATCGTGTCATGGCACAGCATTTTCTTACCCTTGCAAAGGTCACCAGAGTTTTGAGTAAACAATCAAAACCACAAGGTGGAGAATGGTACAGTACGTTCAGTTTTGTCACACTTGTGACAGGGAATTTAATTTTATACCACTGAGCATTTCTGCTTAGCAGGATGAGGAAACAATGCTGAATGCCTGGCCTTGTATTTGTGTCAGTAGGGCTATCACTATTGATAAGGAGTTTGGAGTTTTGCCTAGCAATGGGAATTGCTGAGAAATTTCATTCCAGCATGATAGGGCTGATGTTTAGATCCTGCTTTAAATTTTTTAATGCATCTCAATAAAGGAGTGTGTGGAAATGTGTTATTCATGCAATGACCAGTTCTCACAGGCACACAATAGCACAGGGAGAGACACAAGAGGTGAGCAAGAGCTGTTAGATGGGATGCACAGACCCAGAACTCAGAAGTTGTTTCAGGGAGTATACCAAGATACAGAGTGTGACATTTCTTGTTGTGTGGCAAAATGGAAATTGCAGAGGCGCTATATGTTTAGGTCCCCACAGTTTTGGCAAGGTAGGTCTGGTTCAGTGGTTCCTTCCAAAGTGAATTTTCTATTAAAAGCTTCTTGATCTGAGACACAAGCAAAGAAGAAACAGTCTCACATTATTACAATGGTACAGAGCTGCATTTGTAATACTGTAATTTTGGAGACAGATAATCAGCCTGGTTTAAACCTTGCTGAAACACTAGGGTCAAAGTTAGAACTGAAATTACCTGAAATTGAGAGAATTTTATGGAGGAATTTTATTGAATGCCCTATAGAGACAATAAATAGCAGCAAAGTTCAGCTGGTTTACATCCCAGAGGACTTATCAAGGGCAAAGTTTATAACTAATTATGGGGAAATATAGGTAACACTTAAAAATGCGAACCGTAGCCATTTGTAATATCATAGGGTTTGTAATATCACATGTTTTTAAAATTGCCATACACCTAATAACCATGATTTGGATATTAAATGCAAACCAAAAAGTATTCAATACTAGTTTCACTTACAAAACAATAATCATAAAGTCTGTGCTTTTTTTCCCTTTACAGAAAAAGGAGAGTTATAGATATCTATTGTCAAAAAACCAAAACAGTGAAATGCAAATGAAACCCTGAGTTATATGGTGAGATTAAATTCAGAATGACAATTTTCTCTTTTTTTTCTTCTTCTTTTTTTTTTTTTTTTTGTGGTACATTTTATGGTTTTTGCTTCACTTTCTCCCATAACTTAGAGAAGCCAGGAATATTTACTGATTATCCTACAAATCATGAAACCTTAACTAACATGTCTTTAACATGCTTGAACTATTGAAAGGAAAGTGAATATAGACAGCATTGAAGGTTCTACATTATTCTTCACTCTTGATCTAACAATTTATATCATATGTAAATATACATGTTCTCCTTTTCTTGACATACTTTCTGTCATGTACACAGGGTCCTTTTTCTAGAGAGTGCTAAAACAGAAACATGCATTTGTTGTGAAGCTTCCCTAATACAATGCTGGGTCTGTATGGCACTTTGGCATTGTTCTGGGTGAAAAGCATTACATGCACGTAAGCTGTGTCATTAAAAAAAAAACAATTTGGGAGATTAGAAAGCATGAAAGCGGGAAAGAAATTGGTGGTTCTGAAAGAAAATAGTGGTGCTAGGAAGTCAATGTTTTATCTTCCTAGGCTTGCAGTGTGAGATAATCACCAGTCTGAAGTAGCTGTTCACTTCGTTTATCATTATGAAATAAACTCTTTGTGTGCATGTGTGTTCTGTAGCACTTTGGAACTGACTATGGAAACACCAGCAACAAATCATTTTCTAAAAATGTGCAGGAGGAGTCAGAAGGTTGACTCATAAGTCAGTACTTACTCAGTCACCTACTACTAGCCTGATTTCCAAACTTCAGAGGTCTTGATTCCTTCTTTTGCAATTTTTCTTGTTTTAAAACTTCTAGCCTAAATGTCCAAGCTCAGTTGCTATACATGCAATCTGATGGGCAAGTAAACCTGTCCCCAAATGGGACACAGATTAGACACGTTTGGTTTATAGAAGTTGAAAGGGTTATTTGAATGATGAGTTTAGGTAATTTGATGCATAATTTGTAGCAGATGTTTGGACTGTCTGTATTGCTTCAAACTACAGGGAAAATAACAACTGTTAAATTTAATAGTATCTCTGAGAATATGAATGCGTGGTAGAAAGTTGTGGCATATCCAACAAGAGTTGTTTTAGTAACACTTTAAACAGCTACTGTGAATGCCAAATCATACGTGCCTAAATTGGTGCAATTCAATGAAAATATATTACAGCTACATCTACCTCTGACCACACCTGGTGTGAGTTGAAGCATGATATATTCTGATATCTGACTAGGTTAAGTGCCATACAAGAGCTGATTTATCCTTTGGTTACTATAAAATAGACAGAAGACACCTTGTTTTTGATAGGAGACGGCTTCAATAATGTAAATAAAGTTTTGTCACCAAAACAATTTACTGTTTACACTGTAATATTACTGAAAAATACATGTTTGGTAGGTCAAAAATTTTACCACGGGATCTAAAGGCAATTTCACTGCTCTTCTTTCTCTGACCTGTAAGTACATTGACGTCCAGCTTTTCCTTCGTTGTTCACTCCTGTCATGACCCCAGTGCAGGGCTGGGTAGTCCATCAAACTGTACTACCCAGTTTCTGGCCTTTTTCTGAGCACAGGCTTCACTTCCTGCTGACCTACATGGTGCCTGGAGAATTGGTTAGTTTTGAAATGAGGTTGGTTTACCACCCTGTGTTGTAAATATCACTCTAAATAGTGCAAACACACACACATTGGTTTGGCTTGTCTGTGTCTTTCAAATCCTCTGTGTTATGCTCCAGTAAATTTTACCACAGAACCTTTGCAATAGGCACATTCCACCCCCCCAAAGCCTAATTCTCTACAAATATACTCACACAAATGCCTTGCTTCTCAGTATCATTTCCTAGGTCATTTCTGTAGCTTGGCCATTTTTGCAGCCAAGTGTCATTTTCATCTGGAAAGGGTAAAAAGACAAGTGAAGAAAAACAAATATGTCCACAAAATTAAAAAATTGATAAGGCAACTGGAACTGATGTTTGCTTGTTAGTGATACCAGATTTGCAGCAACGGTGTGAAATTAAGATTCTCATACTTTTGATCGGCTGAGGAAAATCAAATGTTGGGAGCAAAGGGATTGCTAAGAAAAATTGTTAAGACAGTCAGTGCCTCACTCCTGCCTCAGTGAACAATGAACCTGTCTGTCTCCATTCGCCACAAAGGAAAGACAGACACTGTGTTTGTAGAATCAGCACATGCAGCACATGTACTTCTGTGGCATCCATTACACAAAGTCTCACCTCATCTGGCAATATCTGCAGCCCCAGACTACCCTTACCTTTTCTGAGAAGAAACACATTTTGATTCATCCATCTGCAGGACAGCTGGAACCTTCAGGCTGCAGGATCATGCCAACAAAAGAGGTAAGTGGAAGAGGTAAAGCCAGAAAAAAATTGGCATCCCCCTGTCTGGGTCACAGCTCCCTTGTCTGGGGGGTCAGCAAGAAAAGGCCTCAGCCAGCAAATAAGAAGGCCAACTGCATCCTGGGCTATATTAACAGGAACACATCCAGTAATTTCAGAGAAGTCATTATATCCCTCTGCAGAGCGCTTATTAGACTAGATCTGGAATACTGCGTAAAGTTTTCAATCCCCGGCGCAAGATAAATTGGAGTAAGCTCAGTGAAAAGCCACCAAAATATATATTAGAGAGATTAGAGAGGATAGAGTTTAGAGAGAGTTGGAGTGCCTTTCTTGTGGGAAAAGGCTGAGGGACCACAGCTTGTTACAGCTGAAGGAGAGAAGAATTTGAACCTAATAGAAGACTGCTAATCCTGTTGAGAGGCCATTGAGAAGATAGAGACAGGCTTTTCACACAGGGGTTAAGGACGGAAGCACAAGAGACAACAGTTACAAGACAAAAAGCAGGCTTTTATCAGATATTAGGAAACCCTTTTTCTCTTTTAGTACAATCAGGGAGTGGAACATGTTACCTAGAAAGACTGTATCCTCTCTGTCACTGAAGGTTTTAAAGACCAAACTGGATAAAGTCCCAAGCCACCTGCTCTGATCTTAGAGCCAATCCTACTCTGAGCAGCAAGTCACACAGGATGACTGCCTGAGATCCCCTCCAAGCTGAACTACTCTGTGATTCTGTAATACTAAATCATTATGTGTGCTGTTCAGAAAAACAGCTGCTGGAAAAGGCAACTTTAGTTACCTCTTATGCATTGATTTTACCCTGTTTGACGTTCTGCATTCAGAAGAATGCTGGGTTGCACTCCGAAAAATTTTAAGGCTAGTCCAAAACCATGCCTCTCTTCCCAATTAATAAGCTCCATAGACTTCTGGTAGAGAATTCTGGTGTTTCCATTTGATTTTTTTCCTTAGAGCACCCTATCTCCCAAATCCACACCTCAACTCTGTTCTGCTCCTGTAGTCTGTAAATGCCAGGAATACAGCAGGAGGATGACCACGGATAATTCAGTACAACCATATGAAATCAGAGGGAAAATATCAGGAGGAAATAATCATGCCGCAGAATGTTATAAAATAAGTATTTTCAAGCCAAGTAATTTAATTGGTATGTAAAAAGCTTTTTTTCTACCTTCCTTGCATAACATGAGCTTGTTTGCTGCCACTTTAGGATTGATACTTTTTCTCAGAAGACTACACTGCACACAGTCACACTATACATTATTGGCATTAACAGCTCAGCATCAAACTCACACTTTTAACAACGATAATTCTTTCTGCCTGAAATCTGCTATTGCTTCACCCCGCTGCCACCACTCTGTAAAACATCTGTTTTTCATCCATCCTCACTCTCCTCCAAATTCTGACTCTTCTCCCCACAGTTTCAGAGATCCCAAGCCCTGCTCATTTTCTGGCTGCTTCTTGCCTTCCTTTTTAGCCAGACCATGACTGGCAGGATGAGGACACATGTAAGGTCAATCAATCTGCTGCAGAAAATACACACAACAGACGCAACAAATGCACATGCTTCATAATAATCCAATAGATGAACAACATGAGAGGTAAGGCACACTCCAGCAAGTGACCTTAAGGAGCACATTAACTGACATAAGAAAGGGGACTTGAAGTTGAATTGAGTATCTATGGCAATGTGAGACCTGGCACTCAACATCTGTGTTGTCTATAGATGTCACTTACCTTTTCCCTAGAGGCAGGTGGTGTTCAGGCTCTGCAAGGACCAATTCTGGGAATGTCTGTTTGCCTCCTCCCAGGAATGGGACACCATACCTATGTCAGATGGGACCAGCTGCAATTATTCAAGGGATCTGGGCCTCTCCATGCACAAGGTAAATGCTCTTCTACCACTTAGCACTGGATGTAAAAAGTTCATGGACTTCCAAGGAAATCCTGAACTATGCCAGACCTTGACCCACTGATGTCAATGTCATTTTTCCCATGGACTTACTGAAATTGGGACCTTTCCCCTAGAGTAATTAAAGCAATTGTTCCATTCTGTATCTTTGAAATGTTTTCTCTGTATGAGGTACACTGTGGGTGTTATTTGATGTAATTCTGGAAAATCTCTATTCCTGCAAAGTGTTCATCCTCCAGGAAAATAAAACAGCATCATACTTTTCTATTTTCCAAATATAGAACTATCAAAAGAAAAAAAAAAAGTGAATTGCAGACTATGAATTCCTGAACTCGTTTCAAGAGTGCCAGTGGAATTAGAATGCAGATTAATTTAATTCTGTGACTGTTGAGGAAAGAAACTCATAAATTTTGGATTTTTTTCAGTGTGCCTTTATTTTTCTGGTAATGAAGGAACACAAAAATATATTCTGTGTGCATCCCTATATTGTCTAAATAACATATTCAATATGAAGTAAGTGTGATTCACCTTTCATAATTTTTTTTTCTCTCCATAAATGTGCTTATTACAACAGATAGTTGCAGCGTTGCCATTAGGATTTTGTCACCATTTCATGTAAACCAAACTGAAAGCTATTTTAAAATATGCATTCAATATTTAAGAGATATTTCCCATATAAAAATGTAGAAATTATGGAAATTCTTTAGAAAGGTCTTGGCCTTGTTTTTGTATGTTCTTCTATGCTACAGGACACTTTTTTGGATATGTTACAAAATTTCCAATCAACCATTAGTAATAGGTTTGGCAGTTGTTTCAACCCCCCCTCAAAATCCTTGTTCTTGTTTTTTATTCCACAGAAGGCAATTCAGGGATCCATCTGCAAACACTAGCTATCCAAAGCAGTGTTTGCTACCATTAATAGTCCTTGTGAAATCAAAGTAGCAAGTACTTTACCTAGTAATGGGTGTCTGGAGAACTGGAGATGAGGTTGCAAATGTTCATTTAATTTTGGGAAGACATTCAGGTAGGCTGTGTTTCACACTAAAAGTGTACATACCATGTTCAGCAATGCCTTCCTTCTAGTTCTAACACTGCCTCTGCCCAGTTGTTTGACATTGAACAGAGGTCATACCATTCAGTTTATCTTGATTTAGAACAGAAACAAAAACTGTTCCTGGGCATTTCGGAACAAAATGCTTTATCAGATAATTTGAGAACTAACAGTGCCAATGACAGAAGTACATTGAAGTTCTCAGTGGAAATGTACCCTTCTGAAAATCCATGAAAAGGAAAACTTTGAAAAAAATCTTACCCTATCCATCATTTCCATATGGGCATCACATTTTGACTCCCACTGTTTCTGTATCTGGAGGTCCTGCCCAGGAGTCCATTACACTAAACACTAGACATCCTGAAAGCATTAGTGTACATATAATTGTGTTTCCATCTTGAGGCATCCAGTTCCAGGCTCCCTATACAGTCAGTAGGGAGCATGTGGATTCTTTATTTTTCTCAGGCCATTATAAAGACAATGTGTTCCTCTAGCCTAAGCTGCTAATTTAGATGCCTAAAACTCAGCTGTGTCCAAAACTGTGCATTGAAGCAACTGAATGCCAACAAAAGAAAAACCTCATGCATGAAGCCCGAAGTGGTAATTTGGGAAGGAACCATCACCAAGGGGAGCAATGATTATATAAATTCAGTATCTTTGCTGTCTCTTCATCTGTGTTCTGCACTGTGTTCCAACCTTTTGTGGGTGAGCCAGATGAGAAGGACCTCTCTGCATTTAAGTCTAATCCAGACAGTCCAGGGTTTCACAATCTTTGCTCCAAGCACATTCTTCGAATTTAAGAAATCACAAATAAGAAATATATTATAATGGAAATGGCAGAGGCATGAAATATCTCTTCTGTTAAAGCAACAGAATGTTTTCAAAGTTTAGAGAAAATAGATATCCTGCCAAGGCATTTGACCACAATAATTTTCATTTTTCATTTAAAATTCTAGTATTTATCTTCTCCTTTGCTTTTTTGCATTCAGGTTCTACCTCCTGAGACAAAATAGATGCAAGTATTTTTAGTTTAGGTGACCAACAACTACATTTAACTACATTAAAAGGCTTTTATTTCACAGGTGCAAACTAACATTATTGGAAAATTCCAAGATATGATTTATAGCATAGAATGGGCTTATCAAACATAATTTTCAAATGGTGGAATTGTTGGAAGCTATGACACACATAACCTTAATTAAAATTTTAGGTGTGCTAAGTTTTACAAATAATTTGAGGGCAACAAGCTAAAATTTTTTTCTGCTACTTTTATGCAAATAAATATACATGCATTCCCCCAAAATACAAAGCTCAAGAAAAAAAAGCCTCTTTAAGAGTTAACATTTGTATCCTTTAGTGAGTGGCTTATAAATGTCTTTAAATTAAAAAGAAAAAAACAAACCAAAAAGCACTGCAGCACAGTGTATAAACAAAGAATTTTATTATATTTTGCAAAAGGTATCCTATTCCATCACTGTTTCTACCTCCCGAATATATTCACATGACTGCAGCAAATGGGAACCGATTCAAAGGAGTATTAAACAGTAAGTTTTATTGGCATTTATTATGACACAGACAGAACATTAGGACATGCAATAAAATACCACTCTGCTTGTGAACCTAAGTTTTATTTTTATTTGCAACCACACAAATCTTACTACAGTGACTTGTTATATCTCTAATTTTGCTTCATTTTTTAAAACATAACTGCAAGCCAACTATGCTAGGCTTCTGGGGAAACCATACATAGTCAAACTGCTACCAAAAGTCTGTACCTTGTGTACTGTTGATAGCAGCTAAACATATGTCCTTCTCTGCAACCCAAGTTAAATTTCCAAACTTTTATCAAACCAATTCTCCCAAACAAATATTGTCTAAGGGCTAATGTGATAGAAATTTCAACACCTCTTACTTAAACTGGAAATCAAATTAAAAACACCTGAGCAGAGATCCTTCTGCATGGCAAATGAAAGCTTGCTCTGAAAAACAATTTAAATATACCACGTTAGAAGAAGTACACAGTGAGAAAATTCTGGAGCTGGATATGGAGGAACCCCTATAGCAGCCCTCTGCTTTTGTGCTCACTGAAATATATCAGTAGGTTAAGTAACCAACCACACAGACACTCACAGGATTGGTGCTGTGGCTTCTCAAAGTCTCTCACACAGATGGTAATTGTCAAAGTTTGCCAACTCATTATTATTATTTGAGTGACTATGGTAAAGTTCACGGATGTTATCTGGTTGAATCTTTGTTCCTTCTATCTTTTCATGAAGTAATTTTGTGCTGCAGAGATTCACTTACACAAAACCGAGTCTAAAAACACCACTTTGAGTTTTTCTAAAATAATGAGAACACAAGAGAAGATCCAACCTTAGCTGATCAAAACTAAGAAAAATGGGTGTTAGGGGAATGTCTTAAACACAAAGCCGTCCCACATCATCTACCTGTGCCTGAAAATACTGTCTGGTTGACATCCAGAAGACTTCCTCTAAGTCCTGTAAGTAAGTGCAGGTTACTCATGACCTTGTCCAGCCATGTTCTGAAAATCTCCAACACCGGAAACACCACTGTCTCTCTGATCCCTATTCTAGTGCACAGGCACTCTTATGGCTGCAAACCTTCTTATATCCAGCTGGAACTTCCCTTTTTGCAACTTGTGACCGTTATCTCTTTCACGGGACATCTTCAAGGACAGTCTGGCTTTATCTTCTCTACAACCCCCATTTTAGGCAGTAGAAACTTGCAGTTAGATCCCACTTGAATGTCTTGTTTAGATTAAATGAGCACATGGTCTCCCCTTGCTTGGCGTAGTCTGCAGCCCTCAAACACTGTAGTGCTCTTTCACTGGATTCTCTCTGTTTTGTCAACACCTCTCTGATGATGAGGACCCAGACCTGCTCACAGCACTTCTGATGCAGACTCATGGGTGTTGAACAGATGGATATAATCACTTCTCTCAGCCTCCAAGCTACTCCCTTGCTTTTGTGGCTTTTTGTTGCTGCCAGAGCTCACTTCAGACTCATGTTCAGATCATTGTCCACCAGACATGGACAGAGCTGCCCCAGCCTGTGCTCTTTTCTTGCAGAAGGATACCTCATCATAATGCAGGACTTGGCATTTGCCCTTGCTGAGAGTCTTGAGGTTCCCATCAGCATTTGAGGTGACCATTTCTGCAGCTTGCAAAGGCCCCTCTGAATGACTGCCCTGCCTGCCAGCAAGTTAGCTACTTCTCACCATCCAGGAGTGAGCTGGCTGAGGATGCCCTGTGCCACTTTGCCAGTGTTGGGGGGAATGAGTTAAACACAGAAAACTGGCAAGGGGGACTGTAAATCACTCAATTGACCTTGCAGCTGGGAATTACTCCTAATGAGCCTGTGGGAACAGCAGTCCAGTGATCCTCTAGCATGGATCAAGTTTAACAGTGTCTGTGTCTCTCCCTGGGTACCTCTGCCCAGGTATTGCATTGGGGATCCCATAGGTAGCAAGCTAATGGAAACAAATTTACTCCTAAATTTAAAAATCCGTTAGTTGGTCCAGATCTGAAGGGTTGGATTTCTGTCGCTCGCATCCTGAATGAATACATAGGTGGCAAATGTATGGCTGACTTCCCTTTCTTGTGGGATGAAAAAAGGGACTGTTTTTTTGTATAGTCTTTTTATACATGAAATATTGATTCAAATCTATTTTGCAGCAATTCACCCCTTCTGACAGTTTTCAGTCAAATGAGAATTGATGTTAGGCAATGGAGAGTCTACTCACACATTTGCATCCTGTCTTGCATCTCTTGCAAAAACACATCTAAATTTAGCTAATTATTCTGAATTCCTCGCCATCAAAGATGGTTGATGTTTTGTAATGCCCCTTTTTATGCACAATCAGATCCTTTTTTTTCCTCCAAGTTGCTGCAACTTGAACTGATTCTAATTCCCTAGATTTCTTTCCTTTTACTGTAGTGATAAGAAAATTTGTCACTATCCTTACAATGCGGTCCAGAGATTTGTCATGTGAACTAAATATATATATATCTGCATCATGGAGTAATAATCTTTTTTTGTTTGTTTGTTTTAAACGTGAACTAATAGAAGTTAGAAACAGCTGGTCTAGGCCTTCTGCAATTCAGCTGAACATGTCTAAATTGTTTATACATATTTCACATTTCTGAGGCTTTCTTCCCTACTATACAAACCAGATCAGCTGTATCAACCGGGTCATTCTCCAAAATCTGGAGAGCAGAAGAAAGCAGATTCAGAGATGTGCCAACAAATGGTATGTGCATGTACCAGCTATTTCCGTGCGGGTTCTGAGAAAGGACACTTTCGTAAGAAACTATTTTTTACTGTTAATCAAACCAGAATGTTTCATTCCATACAGGAATGAAGGCAGCCCGTTCCAAATAGCAAACTCCTGTTACTCTGCAACGACCACTTACGACTCTTAGAAATCTGAAGGACTGAATCAACAGAAAACAATACCTGCTGGGATCATTTTTTCCTCACAATTTTTCTCATCTCCTCGTTTTTGCATGTGGTATTGTGACTGCTGAACAGACGCGACCCGTAAGTGCGCTACTAACAATGTTGTATTTGGCTTTGACAGTGGTTTTACGCAGAGAGTGTTTGCAGAAGCAAGCCGTGCTCTCACTGACAGCACGCATTGCCTGAAAGCTCTTGGCTGGCTGACAGAGCGGCTTGTGTGGATTTTTCTGCAGCGATTTAGGATGTTATGGTCCCCTGGCATCTACAATCATCGTTGCAAGTTGCAGCACTCGCTATGGCCAAGGTGGCACCTCGGACTGAACTTGTCATCGTTCTCCACAACTACCTGAGGGGAGGTTGTACCCAGGTAGAACTGGCCTCTTCTTGCAGTGAGAGAAGCAGATGTCATGGCCTGAAGCTGAGACCACGGAGATCTAGATTAGATATGAGAAAATAAAAATGTTCACTGCTAGGGCGGCCAGGCTGGCCAGGGAGGTGGTGGAGTCTCCATCCCTGGAGGTGTCTAAGAGGTGTCTGGAACCGGCGCTGAGTGATGCAGTTTAGGGGTTTAGTTCCAGTCGTAGCGCTGGGTTGATGGTTGGACTTGATGATCTTTAAGGACTTCACCGACCCTGACGATTCCATGCATCTGCGTCCCCAGGAGGTCACTGTACCCGGTACAAGCGCACTGCCGGGCTGCAGACGGGAGGCGCGGGGTGCAGCCCCACCTGCGCAGGCAGCCCCCGTGAGGGCGGGAGCCGCCCCGACCC
>JAHLSL010000117.1:3345441-3427532 GCA_025920805.1 Petroica traversi | reverse complement strand
GGGCGTGCGGCCCGGAGCGGGACTGCGCCCACCCACGCTGTAAACGAGGGGAAAAGCGAGTGTCTGTGTGCCCGGTGTCTGTCTGTGTGCCCGGTGTCTGTCTGTGTGCCCCTGTCTGTCTGTGTGCCCCTGTCTGTCTGCGTGCCTGCCCGGAGCAGGTGGGGCCGCGCTGTCCCTGCAGTGGCACATGCCTGCGTGTCTGTGCTGAGGTGTGACGGGCGCCCTGCCGCCTCCTGCTGCTGCTGCTGCCCGTGGAGCGCCGGGGCAGCCATAGCAGGGCTCTGCCTGGCGTGCGGCGCGGGCCAGGTGTGTTGTCCGCCCGGATAACACGGGAGGGATAGTGTGTTTATATGGATGTGTGAGGCGGCTGGGGAATGGTGGAGGTGTGTCGTCCCTCTTATGAAGTCGAGAGGAAAAACCAGGACGTGCCTCGGTGCACAGGGCAGGGATGGGGTGTCACCGTGTGGATGCGCGGGGTGCTGGGTTTGGGCGCTGTGCTGTATCCCTGTGCATGTGCCGTGAGCCAGGGTGTGGCCTGGGATGTGTGTAGATAGCAGATATACAATAGGACGTGGGTCTAATGCTGTGGCTCTGTGCGTATCGGCTGTGATTTGGGTTTCGGGTATGATGTGTTTGTGTTGTGGCAGAGATGTGACATTGTGTGCAGGGCCGTGACATGGCATTGTATGTATGTAGTTGTGTCTGCCTGCTGCTGTCTGGTATGGGCTGGTGCCTGTGTGTGTATATATAGTGAATATTGGGTGTGGCATAATCTATGGGTATTTTTAAAGGCATGTATGCTATGGGTGAGGCAAGGATTATCTGTAGTCCTATATGTACGTAGCAGATAGACCGTATGGAATTTTGTGTGTTTAGAGCAGCAGTGGCTTGTGTGTGTGAATGAGCACAGCTGCGATGTTGTGATGAGTGTTCGCAGATGCTTTTATAACAGATTTGTGGGGTGAGTGTGGTGGGCACAAGGTTTGCTTCACCAGTATGTGAGGAGGGCATGACATGGGGCATATGTGTGTGGAGGGTGGCAGCGGAGGAGGAAGAGCGGCTGTGGTTTGCTCTGTGGGGATGTGACACAGTGCTGTGTGCCACGAGTGGCAGGGCAGAGATGCATCAGATGTTTGTGAAAGGAAGATGACAAGGCACGTAACGGGGAGTGTGTAGGGACGGGCACAGCATGTTTGGAAAGATGATTGGTTTGAGCCCTGTTTTCAATTACAGCTTAATTGTCTGATGCCTTGCTGCTTCACAGAGATAGGTACAATGATTAATGCAGCAAGAAGGCACAGTTGCTGGCCTTTTCCACATGGGGAAGTACACGATGTTTTAAGGCAGACAATCATGTTATGTGTATTTTTATGTGTGTGTAATGATAGTAGGTTTTCTGTATTGGGGTCTGGGGAGATGGAGGTAGCGCTCAGCCTCACAGAGGGAAAAACTGTATTCCTGTGGTGTTGCAACTTTTCTTCCTTTGCATAAAGGCTTGTTGACGCACTCTCTCTTTCTTCCTCTGCACATTGCCTTCTGTTCCTTCGCAATTCTAGCCTGTATGTTCTGAACCCAAACAAAGCAACCTTGAAAACTAAAATGTGAGGAGGAATAAAAATATGGGTAGACTGTGCATGATTGAAGTATGCTTCTGTGTAGAAACAGTTTGGATTTGCTTTGTAAAGGTTTTAAGATGTTTCTGTTGCTACAAGGATGAGTAAACCAAAGTGAATGAGGCTGTGGATGGTGTAGCATTTGTGGAGTGATTGTGATGTGATTTAGTGACGTGTTCTGCTTCACATTAATATTCCGTCTGAGAAGATGCAGTACCTTAAGTCAGTTGAATAAAATGGATTTATCTCATGTGCTAAATTTAAGATAGATTACAGACTGAAAAACAGCTAACCAAGTGTTTATAAACTGCACCAGGGGAGGTTCAGTTGGATATAAGGAAGAATTTCTTCGCTGAAAGAGTTATTAAGCATTGGAATATGCTTCCCAGGGAGATGGCAGAGGCACCATCCCTGGAGGTGTTCAGGAAACTACTGGATGTGGCATTTAGTGCTGTGGTTTAATTAACCATATGGTGGTGTTCAGTCAGAGGCTGGATTCAGTCTTGGAGATGTTTTTCCTTCCTAATGATTCCATTATTCTGTAAGTAAATATCTTCTATTTACCAAACTCCAGGCATGGAGGTTTCCTTTGTGGTCCATTTTGACATTCCTAGTGCGATACCTTTAGCAGTCTAAACTCAGCAGACATAGAATCTGCAAAGCAGCATTGGTATTTTAATTGCACAGGGGAAATCTCAGAAATTATACCATCTGCTGTGCAGATTCTTATACTGAGCAGCTTCTTGGTTGCACTTGACTGCTGTTAAGCTGTTACCACCATTTTTTTGTTATTATTTTAATATTTTTTTCAAGTATTTTGTTCAATGCATGCTTATGCTTGAATTGCTCTTTCTTATAGGGTTAGTCCTATTTAAGTTGTTCTTTCCTTCTTAATTTTTCATAGCTTCATAGAATTAATTTTGAGCAATTATCACCAGACGTTTTAGTACAGGGAATATCAATATTCCTAAAAATCAGAAGGACCATTAGTTTACTGCTTGCTTATTTTGACCACAGATTGGAGTATTTAGTCATCCTAGTTAAAATGAGGGATAATATGGGGCTAGCAGATGTGGAAAGTTTAAAATAAAAGTCAGGTTTTCAGTGAAGCATGGCAACTATTTTTAGGTAGGTGTAGAAAAGTAGTACTAGCCTTGGCACTGTGACAATATTGATCTGAATCCCAGCAGAAGGCTACACATTGACAGTACTTCAGCTGTTTTGTCATTTTGAAGTCAGAATGACTGCATTAATTTCATGTAAATTGTTATCAACTAATAATTCTGGTAGTCTTTCTACTGAATTAGAAATGCGCATAAGTGGGATATGCTAAGTAGGACAATACCAGATGAAATTGTGACACCAAAGAGTTCTTCCTCAAGCTAGTTCAGACAATAGCAATAACGTCCACTTGCATTCTTTCTAATAATCTTTTTAGGAAGGTGAATCCATATTCTCCATGAGAAAGCAGATTTCTGCTTTTCTTTTTTTCTTTTTTTTTTTTTTTAGCCCCTTCATATGTTTTAGGACAAAGTAAGAACTGTTAAAATTTCTCATCATACTTGACCTGTGTATTTTGGGTGACTTGATGTGAATGTGATAAGGCTTGAGTCCAGCTGTTCCGCTGAGCTTTTACAAAACAGCTTTCCCTCTTGAACTTTTAATGCAGAGTGGGATGTTCTCATTGTTTGTAAAGCTTCTGAGAAGGAAGATTGTAAACACAGAGTAACTTCTATGTGGTAAAAATCAGATCTGCATTCTTAAAAGTGCAGAAAAACATATACATGAGGCATTAAAAGTGTATAATGATGAACTTAAAATTTAGTACATACTGGTATCTCCTCTGTCAATTCAATTTTTTTTTCAGGATCAAGAAATTACTTGCATGTCTCTCAAAGGTTAAACTATTTGTTCTTGAGACTGAAGAACAAGTAATTTGTTAAGATCAAACCTTTTTTTAGTCTTATTTTTTAAAAATATGTACTGTAGTATGAATGTCTGAAAATCTGTGTATATAGTGTGATTCTACAAGACTGTGTGAAATCAAATGGATTACTTTTGTGACAAGAGTAATTATAATTTGACTACAGACCCTGTGAATAATTTTGTGGTAGAAGCTGACTTAGATTCTATTTCAGTATGTCTCTGTAGAGTCTCAAAGTTACCTGAGTGGTCTAAGGAAAGTATGTTTCTCAAGTGTTTTGTACTTAGGCTTTTGCAACTTACATATGAGTACTTGATACTTAAGGAGGGATTTGTTATTTACCTGGTTAAGGAAAAGTAAGCACAGGATCTATAAATGCTTAATTTTTACTGTCTCAAATGACCTCCTTCTTATGCATCTGCCCCCCTTCCCCCACCCTGAACCAAAACTGAACAAAACCCATCCAAACAAAACTACAGCAGGAATTTAAATGTTTAAATGGATTAAAATAATTTCTGTTGGGTACCGGGAGGTAAAGGAAATGCAGCAATAGTTGATACAAGGGCACCTCAGTTGACAAAATCAACTACAGCCAATTTCTTGAGGGATTCCCCCTGGGTTTTTGTCTTTGCGTTGGAGGAACCACTGCTAGAGGGGGACTGGAAATTTGCCCTTTTCTGGGCTTGCACATTTATGACTGTTTGGAACTATGAACTCCTGCTGTGTAGCCTACAAGAAAGTACTCAATATTTGCTATCAGGCTCCAGCACTCAAAATATTTGCCTTACTTCATGTTACACTCTTCTTTTTCTATTTCATTGTTTTCCTGTGTTCTCCTTGGTAGGTAGAAGGAAACAGTAAATTTGGTTTTCATTGGATTTGGTTGCTGTTCAGCTGGTTAACGAGTATGTTGTGTAAATTCAAATCAAGGAGACAAGGATGTCATCAAATCTGCATAAATGTGAAACTCTACCAGTATGTCAAGTTTGTCTGTCTTCAGAGGTTGAAATTGAGGTCAGAGCTTCACAGAGAAAAGGCATTTCCATATCATAGCTTGGTACGTAGTAGTTTTATAAATATTAAGGGGCAAAATGTCTAAGTGTGCTTGTAGATTATAGACTATTTGCAGAACTACTTCTGGAACAAAAGTATCAAGATAATTTTATTTCTGCAGAAATTCAAGGAACGTGTATTTTGGCAAATATTGAACACCCAGTTTCTCTTCTAAATCTCAACCTTTCTTGGAACAGTTTGAATAAGTTGTTTTGGAAATGCTACTATGATGCTATTTCCTTTGAAGTCAACTGTAATTACAGCTTGTAACCATGAAGAGGTACCTAACTTGGTCTCTTAAAACGGAAAGCTTTTATTAATAATGCATTACATATATGGCAGCTTTTATTAATTATGCACAACATATATGGTATATGTAGCCACAAAGCAGAGGTTTTTTCTTCTTTTTTTTTCCTTTTTCATTTTCTAAGGAGATTTGCCTTGCAGAGAAGATTTGCCCTTCATAGTAAAGATTTCATGGTCAGTACTAGGAAAAACCTCAGTTCTGGCATAGTGTTCATGAGGCAGATCAAGCACTCCTTTGAAATGGATTTGTAGAAACTATAGAGCCATTCCTTTAATAAGCCATACCTTTTATGTCTCAAATGTGTTTTTGAAGAGCAGTTATGGAGGGGGAGGATTATTACCCAAAATTTCTGCTTCACAGGTGCTTAGAACAAGGGTCTGACTGCTTCACCCATGCAGTCAGAACTTGAGCTATAATTTCATTTACAGTTTGAGCTAAGTGCAATAAGAAGAATTGCCTTTCTGGATATGGGATTGCGTGACTGGAGGGAGGACTCTGTCAGTTCAAATTAGGATGGTGCAAACTCCTGGGGAAATGGACTTGCAGAAGAAACTCCGTGTGAACACTCCAGGAGGATTTCAGGTCTCTGTTGTCGTGCCTTCAGCCTGTTAGTTTGTGTGCTGATATTGAAGACTGGGAATAAAACTTAGCCATATGTATGTCAGTAAAGCAGCTACATGCAGAAGTGGGGATTCAGAGGAGTTTTGATAGGTATTCTCCTAAGGGCTCTAAATCTCTTATGTGGTTTAAATTTGGATGGCTGCGACTGCATGGCTGTCCCTAAGCAAATATTACTACATTGAAATGAACGGACATGAACTTTTCTCTTGGACTGATTTTGTTCAGAAACATATCATGTTCTGAATGCCTTTGAGAACGTGTATTTATAGCATGATTCTACAAAATTGCATGACACCAGCTGGATTATTTTTGTGATTACACAATTTGTAATTTGAGTATAGTCCTTGTGGATGTTGTGATGGTTACTACCTTAGAATGTTCTCCAGTATTTCTGCTTAGAGTCTCAAAGTTACTTGAGTGGTCAAAGAAAATAACTTTTCTCAGGTGTTTTGAACTTAGGCTTTTGCAAATTCCGTTTGAGACTCTGCTTGATGCTTAAAGAGGGATTTGTCATTTACTTGGTCAAGAAATAGGAGTCTGTATGATGCATAATCAACCTTGTGAGGCGTTACTTTGTACGCTTGTGATGGGTTACAGGCAACAACTGCTTCATCCATCTGATTTTAGTTTTCTGCCATTCTCCCATTAATTAATGGGTCTGTTGCTCTCTGAGCCCATAAAGATGACGATATGATTTCCCCATATTCCACTTCAAAGTACTTTATAGATTGTAAAGAAAGCTAATTAAATGTTTTATTTTAATTTCGTTTTTTTTTAGGAATTATGTCTAAATGCATCATCATGTACTGTTTGGAAGGCTATAATCTTAAAAGACGAGTAATGGATAATTATCTGAAAAAAAAGAAATGTTCAGTCATTATTATTTTTTTTTTAAGAGAAAACAAATTGAAGGGAAAATTTACCAATCAGTATATGACTAACAGATGATGAGGATAAAACTTCGTCAAACCTGTTTTTTCAGCTATCTCTCTGCATATGTTTAAAGAATATGTGGGGATCCAGTTAACAGCTTTTTCCAAATTTCTTGATGTTTAAACAGTAGTTATTGGATTTTTATTTTATTTTTTTATCTTTCCTGATCTGAACTAATCTCTAGTCATGGAAGATTGAGTAAAGAATAGTTTATTTTTCTATGTGGTTCAGGTTTATTTTGCCAGCTCTGGTAGTGGTTAGAACATGATACCTTGAAAGGCAAATGTGAGCTGGGTGCACCTGAATGAAGGGTTGGTTTTCTGTGTAGCTCCTGTCTCAGGGTAACATGGGGAAAGCAGAGCTTGCAAACCTTTTTTGCCAATAATAGCGTGATGCCTCTTTCCTTTCGTGAGGTATTGGATTGGACATAATGTTTTCTGCCATGCTGGCTACCAAGCACCAGTGACATGATAGTGAGTATTGATAAAATGTTATCTTTCAACTGAATTTTAGGCCTGCAAATAATTAGGTCGATCACTAATTCTGCAAACCATTGGATTTCCCCTTTTTAACAAGCAAAAATAGGAGCTGTCACATTGGAGTTAGAGGATTGCTGTCTCTTTGGTGACTTTATATGCATTAGAGTTATGGGTGTCTCAGCCTACAGGTCAGGTTAACCTGTTAGACCTTAATGGCCTGGCTGCTTGCAGGAATGAAGCAAGCAGTCTTCACTCTTCTAAAGCACTCTTTAGAAGGCTTGATTGCTGATTTCCAAATATGTTGTTGGCAATAGGTGACTTCAGGAAAAAACCATAGAAAGGGTGTTGTGAGCTGTTTGAGCAACTGAGGATGAGCTACTGTCCCCAAGGCAGCGGGAAAGGCAACCTCCAAGCACCTCCTGCTTGGCACTGGGAGGCACTTGAGCTGGAGCAGCCAGAGGCCTCGAGATAGAGTTGTGAGTGGCGGACATCAGCTCTGAAGTTCACAAATGGCCTTGTTCTGTCACCCCGTAAGAACAGGGCCTTGCAGAGCCAGGCTGATGCCCTCCAGTAAAATGTGAATGATGTAGTATGAATACCAGTGCTGGCAAAACAAGAATGATGGCTCTTCTGGAAGAGAATCGAGCAGTGAAGTGGGCACTGTGGCCAGCTGCTTCTGCCTGGAAGGTTTTATTATGTTGAACAGCACTTATTCTGGGGAAATTTTAAAAGCATTATGGCCCTTAAAAGCAGCTTTAGGCCATCGGAAGGCATTAAGCAAAAAAGAGAGATGGGCTCAGGTGCATTTGTTCTTCTCTGAAGGTGAACTTTAACTCTTTAAGATGACCAGCACAATAAGAACAGAGGTATTCAAAATGTGATGTTGCTTTTGTTGGGTCAGTTTGTCATCACAGTGTTTGAGGAGAAAGTACCCAAGGAAAGATGAGTGCAAAACATCCAGGGGGTATCTGGCAGTAAGGGGGAAGCTATTGGGCTACTGAAGACTACTACCTCTAGTAGAGTGTGTCCAAAGGGAAGAAAATGTTAGCAAGCCAGGAAAGCTGGATTTTAAAATGCACAAATGCAAAGCTGGAGCCAGAGCAGGGTGAACAGCTGGAACATAGGAACAAGAGCCTGGAGGGCAGACAGTGTCTGTGTGTTGAAATAAAAGATTTTGCCAGTCTGTCTCTGCTGTAGACAAGCTTGGTTCAAGATGAGATTGCAATTCAAGGTTCACTTTGGTGAATTTATTGATTATACAGAAAGCTTTACCATGAGTTTTAATTTAGCAGCAGTCCTGTGCCATCAGCTGTTGTGTCTTTGATATCACTTATTTCAGTTCTGTTAGCAATGTATATCCTGTCTAACGCTCCTTTTGTTGCCTGGATACGGCTACATTTTGCCACTTGCATGGTGTTAAATGATTCTGCCTGTCTGATGCATTGGTTGTACATTTCTGGAGGAAGCCCTAGATAGCAGTAATTCTCTGAGCATTAGAGAATTTTCTATACTTATACTACAGTGTAATATGAGATAATCTGAAATTTATGGTAAAGGAAGGTTGTGTTACCTCTTCTTCCTCCTCTATTTTTGTGGTGTATTTAAATAGAGAGCTTTTTAGGATGCTGTTTGTTACTTTAGTTTGCTTGTTTGCTTTGCAATTTGGTGGCTTATCTACCACCATAGCACCAGGTGCTTCCAATAGCATGGTAAAAGGAAAATTGCACAGGGAGCAATTGGGTGTCTCAACTGAGGAGGAGAGATATTCAGCAAGCTGCTGGGTTTTGTATTTGGCAATAAAAATCTGCACCTCAAAGTACTGAATAAACTTCAATTTTATTTTCTTAGAAATTTCCTCTAAAATTTGGTTTTACCATGTATATTTCTGCATGAATAATACTTAATAAAATTTTTTCTTGCCAGTGAAAACCTGAAAGACTTGATGTTTTATACATATGGCTGTATTTATAATTTAAGTAGGATGTGTGCTCCGCATTCCATAGAAGGGGAGGAAATATATGGATTTAATTCCAGCCTACTGCCTTCTTTGGTGAAAATGACCCAATGTAGTTTTTTTCCCAAACTGATAAATACTTCAGCCTTGTTTTCAGTATATATGCCTTTTGCTGATGCTCTTTAGAGTCTTTCACAGTTCATCTTCCCCAAACCTACTTTTGCCCATAATTCCTTTAGCATGCTACTAAGCAAGGCTATTTTTGAGAGTCTGGGTTTTTAATAACTTTTGATTTGAGAAGCTGACAGGTTGAAAGTCCTTATCTACTCTGATTTCAGTGGAAATTAGATACATAAATATCTCAGTGGAACTGAGCCATAATGGATGACCTGCTAGCAAAACTGTTTCATCTCTTAAGAAAATAGTCCTCTTCAGTAGAGGACTGAATGACAACTGAAATTGCATCCTTAAAAAAATATAAGGACTATCACCAAAATTAGTAGTATAACCTTATTTTGATCTTGAAATAACTCTATCAGAAGATATTTCTTCATCTCATTATTTCTGGTGAAAACAGGAGACCTTTATCACTAGCTGTTAGACCAGAAGAGATTATTGTGCTGCTTTCAGTGATGACAAGCTAACTGTGGTGTACCAAGAAGGTATGTTCTAGGACAAGTGGCAATTAGAATGTTTAGAAATATGGAAAGGGAATTAAAATGGGGAGATTATACTTTTTGGGTTTCAGAGATTTGCACAATGGATGCTTTATTTATATAATAAAGATATTTTTTAAAATTGTAGTTGCTAAAGAAATTTATTGTAAGAAAATATTGTAATTTTACAAGAAAATACTTTCTTTTTAACTCATTATAACCAATCTTCCAAGAGTACAGTGAAGATAATATCAAGAGAAATCAGTTAAGGAATATAAGAAATGGCTCAAGATTCAAGTTATAAGCAATTAGAGTTTTCTGTTGTGGATTTTGTTTTATTTGTTCTTGCAGTTCTTCTAAGAATGTAGACATCTTATGTATCTCTTCTTGTCTTTATAAGAAATTTAAAATTGGTTTTAGAGTGACACATAATACATATGTTCTCATCCTTTTTCCTTGTGCATGGATTTGTCCGTTGTATTTGGGGATTTTATACAGTTAAAACCATACTTTTGTAGTGTTTGAGATACCCTGTCATTAATGCAGTCAAGCTTGCTACCAAATACAAAAGCAAAGAGAGCAGAAGTATTCTTTCTACATTCAGGGTATTCTTAATTGTTATTTTGGATTATTGTGTACAGGTATTCTGAGGACATGTCATTGCCAGCATGATCTGTAAGTGAAGAGAAAAAATCATATTTGACAAGAATACTAGAATATTTTTTATGGTGATTGAACATTTCCTTGACTGAATGTTTTTGGTGTGGTTTGTTTTTTTTTTTAATAAATAGAAACAGAAAACTTGAGGTTATGTAATAAAAATTAAGTAAAAAATAAAAAGAACAGTACATGAATGTACTAGGGTTTTTGCTTCATTAATGGAAGTTTTAAATTATCAGAAACTGTTCAAGCAATGAATATGTTGTCCTGTTTGCACCTTCTGTCTTCTTTCTTTGCTTGTATGTACTCGAAATCATGTTGCAAATGTTTATCTAGACAATGATAACTCTAGTTGTTTCATGTCTGTTCTCTATTTGGGGGAAAACTTATTGAGGAGCCTTTAAAGTAGCCCCTCTTTTCTTCTGAGATGCAAATGCAATATGGCTCTAGAGGTTAATATACTTTCACAGAATAAAACAGTACTATGAAGAGACACTTTCATTTTTCTAGATGTGCTTATTCCATGATAATAATACATTATTTATTATATGAGAACTGCTGCTTATGCATATTAGAACACATTAAAGCTACTGTTTGAGGGGAAACAGCTTTTAATGGGTTTGTGGCATCTTCTGTGGCTGTTGTAGCAGGTGTGATACTTTGTGTGGCTGGACAAGTTGCTTGCTTCTCGTAGTATGTAGCAAAAACTGCGTTTTTTTCCAGTTTTAACTGGATTCCTAAATCAACCATATTGGTCAGATAAGCTGTCATGTATTCAAAATAGTTTATCTGTCAAATTTATCTTTAGAATTATCTTACATAAAGATTATAGGCCTTTTCCGTAAGAGTTGCTGGTTTGGTTGTAGGTTTAGCTTTTCAGCTTGGCCTCAGTAGGAGAATGCTACTGTGCTATGACCTGTAGTGGGTTCACTTTTATCAATGAGTAGCTGGAAATACTATTTAACACAAAGAGCTGTGCTCATATCTTTAGAGTAACTTGCCTCATACCTTACTAAAAGGTACTTACCTCAAATCCTGTGTTATCCTCACACAGTGAGCATAAATATATATGTATCTTTCTCTACATATATCTCCACATTACTGTATACTTGAGAGTCTGTGGTGTAAAGAAAAAATGGATAAGTAGATTTCTTTTTTATATAGGCAGTGACAGCACACATATAAACTAGTAGCAGTCTGCGAAGTAGCTTTATTTAAAAATATATACTTGTGCATATATGTGTCTGCTAGGTTGATGTAACTTTTGAGGAATTATCTGCAGCTATAGAATTTAAGTTAAAAGAGGGTTTTTAGGTCTGTTCAGATTCTCAACCAAAATTAATGAGATCTAAGTTCAGTTGTCTGTTTTACTTCAGACCTTGTGTGCTCTCACAGAGGCAACGTCCTTTATTTGTGATTTATGTTCCTAACCTGCAATGCACAGGAGTATTTCCTTACTTGGCTCTTTCCTGATCCTAACCCCTATGAGGATGGCATATATGTCCCTTTTTTCTGAATGAGTTTTGTGGTAAACACGATTAGGCATATTGACTGTTCTTAAAAAAAAATAAATCCCAATATATGCTATTGTTTTCAGGCTACAAGCTGCAAAGCTGGAGTAGAATATATTAAAATGACACACACGTGGATAATTCATAAACCTATGAGTTGTCAAAGTCAGAAGCAGTCAACCAGTTCTAAAAATGTCATTGATATACATGGTGTATTTCAGCCTAAAGGCTGAAAATATCAACAGCATTGGGTATTGGATATAAAACAACCAGAGCAAAGCTGAGCCTATGGTCAGCCATGTGGAACTGCTTAAAGCCAACATCTCTCTTCTGAAGGAACTAGAATTGTCCTATTGAAATATATATTCATGGTTGTTTTATGCTTTGAATATCTGTAGTGCCCAGTCTGTGAATAAATGTGCTGCTCCAGTTGCTGGAAAAGGAAGCTTGATTAAACATGTCAGTCCTATTGAAAGCTGACAGCTTTATTGTCTTTAGATGTGGGGATAGCCGTGCACAGAGGTAGTAGGTGAAGAAATCTCTGTCAAAATTGAAACAGTAGTATGCAGTTAGACTTGAAATCAGTCTACGATATACTGGAAAAGAAAAATGGTTCTTGGCAGCAGCCAGAAGGAGGTTTGAATTTTCAAATCTTACAGTATTTTTGAGGGAGATATTTTCAGAATTCCCAGATGCGTGATTTTTGCTGTCTCCCTTCCTTTGTGAAGATAGAGCCAAGCTTATATTCGGCTTTTCTTTCTTGCTTTGCTTTTATGGACCTTTTTTCAGAGCCACATTCCTTTTTTTCTTTTTTCACTTTTTTTTTAACCAAGAAGCAAAGCAAATAGTTTCCAAGTATTCAATGTGTGTGGATAGTAGGATGAACAACCCTGATATCAAGAACAGTATATGCTTAATAAAAGGAGATTTCTTCCAGTTGTTTTAATGTTTTTTGTGATTTTCATATTTACCTTTTAGCATTCAGAAAACTCATCTGTTTTGGATCCTTCTTAGTTTTTGTTTCTGCTATTATGGACAGCAAATGAACTCCCTGAAGCTCTTCTCTTTACACAGGAAATGATTGCTTGTGATTTTGACATCTTCCAGTCTTTGCCATGGTTCCTTAAATTTCTCAAACCTAAATATTTAGACTAAGTTGTAAATCTGGTCAACACCTTTGTTTTAGTCTTTCTATTTAGCTGTTGACTGTATAACCTTAGAATTGCCTGCTTTTGTCCTTGGATGTTTTCTTTTAGGCTCTGTCCTTTTTTCCCCCCCTCTTATGATATGTACAAATAATACGAAGTTTAGGTGAAAGGTATTTTCAGTTTTTCTTGTAGCATTTCTTGACATACTTGCTTTGCTTCTATAGCAGTTGCTGCCCTATATGTGGCACTAAATTCTTTAAACGTGTAGATAGTTATATTTTATCCATATTCACATACCTGGGCCAAAGTAGACAGTGAAAGGAGGGACCTGAATAATTGGAAAGTGTCCAGTTTGTTTTCTGTAATGGAACAGTTTAAAGACTGCATAGCCAGTATGTGTTTGTATGTATCTTGCTATTGCTTGAAGTTCCACTGCTGCTTAAAATATTTTTTGTGGAGTATAAGTGTGCTTGTTTCATGGTTATTAAGTTGCAATTTAAGTTGGTTAAATTTTAGCACTAGGGAAGAACATGTGTATGTGGTTTGCTTTAAGTTGAAATAATTTTATAGTATTGACAACTAACATGTTGAAAACTTGATATTAACAATAAGAGAATTAAGCACCTAAGTAGAAGGTGAATAGCCTCTTTAGAAGATGTTTTACTTGTTGGTTTTTAATGCACTGTTTTTTCTTTCTGTTTCTAGGTTTTCTCAAATAATGATGAAGCCCTTATTAACAAAAAACTACCCAAAGAACTCCTTTTAAGGTAATTCTACATAACATTTTAAGGAGTAAAAACCTGAAGATTGTACGTTGCTTATGTATCTTACAGGCTATCAAGTGCTCTTCATTCTTTCTTAAATACTCTTGAAATAAATAACAACACACCTGATTTAGTTCTTGGAATTCTTGAGCTTGTTGCCTGGATTTGTTTTAATGTGTTCTAATTGCACTATACCATGGAAGATGTCATTTAATTGTGATTTTTGTCTTGCATGTCAGAAAAAGAAGTGAAATAAAATGTCAAAAAAATTTTGGTGTACCAAGTAGTCAACTCTTCCATACTGCACAATCTTTTATATCTGTCTGAAGGGCCTAATTCTCTAATGTATTTCACACTCTTTGTGCCATGAACATTATTATAACAAATAGAAATAAAATACAAATTCAATGTCAGAGCTTCCAAAAAAGTCACTGCAGTGCAAAGCTCTATTTATTACCATTACTGCCAGGCTGTTTTGTACAGGATAGAACCAACAGAGGGATCTTTCTTATTGTAGTTATTGGGTTACTCATGAATTTTGTCCGCTTGCTGGTGTGTGAGTAGATCACCTTTGCAAAAGTTACCTAAAACACCAAGATCAGTAAATTCAGCCCATGACTGATGGATGTCCTCATGCTCTCATACGGTTGAAAGTTGATGTCAAGCAAAGTATAAACCAACTGCCAGATGAGGAGCTATTGCTTGGTTGGATGTGGCCACTTCAGAGCTGGAACTGAACCAGGTCAGCAACATCTTCTGTACCTACAGAGAGGTCTCATTACAGACTACTCCTTAAGGTGAAAGAAAAAAAAGAAGAAAAATTGTTCGCTTGTGATGGTACAATTACCATTTTTAGTGGTGGTGGTATTATTAAAATTGAGATGATGATTTTTTTCTTAATATCCTGAAGAGATGTTTGGGTCAGCTTGCATGTGTGTCACTGCTTCCAGTCTGATTTGAAGTGGAAGAATGTCTCATTGGTATTTTGCATCTTGTGCCTGAAGAAAATGCTCCTAAAATCATTGTTACATCACTCTTTCAATGGTATTAAAAAAGCAGACCGTTGTTAAAGGAATTGAATTTTAAAAGGCTTTTCATTTTTGTTGAGAGACATTCCATATGGTAGCAGACTGTAAATTAGACTCTTAGAACTGTTTAGAAAATGTGATTAAAAGAAACACATCACTGAATGATGCCCTGAACAGAAATACTCATACCTTTTGCTTTGTTGAACTCAATGCCACGCATGAACCACAAGATAAAAGTCAGTGTAGGATGTTGCCTCAGCTAAAAATCATGAGCTGCAAGCACTTCTTTTCCAGCATTAGGACTCTCCCTATATTTGTGGAAGTGACTGTCCTTTTCACTGTTACGGATGCCAAGTATCTAATTTATAGAGTGGATAGAGCTTGTTTATATGGTTTAGGTAGTGAAAACTATCAGGTCAGGTACTGAGATAGTAAGGACATGTTTTGGAGCATCTTTCCTAGGAGAGAGGCTGAGGGAGTTGAGCTTGTTCAGCCTCAAGTGGAGCTGACTGAGAGGAGGCCTCATCAATGTTTATCTGTTCCTGAAAGGAGGGTGCCAAGAGGAGGGAGCCAGGTACTTTTCAGTGGTGCTCAGCATTAGGACAAGACGCAATGGACATAAACTGGAACACGGGAAATTCCACTTGAATATGAGGAAGAACTTTACTGTGTGGGTGACTGTGCAGTGGAACAGATTGCCCAGAGAGGTTGTGGAGTCTTCCTCACTGGAGATGTTCGAGAACTATCTGGATGCTGTCCTGTGTCATGTGCTCCAGGATGACTCTGCTTGAACAGGGAGGTTGGACCAGGTGGCCCACTATGGCCCCTTTCAATCTGACCCATTCTGTCATTCTTGATTTTAAAGAATTCAGCAGGAAAAATCCCAAACTAACAAGTCCAAGTAATTAGACTCTACCAGTGGCTTAGCTGTTTGTTCTTACGTTCAAGATAGCTTCTTACAAAGCAACTTGAAGGATGTGCAGGCTTATCTTGGATTTGACCAGCTGAGGAAGTGGTGCAGCTAATCCCTGCCTCTACACTGTTACAGCTGAAAGGCTTTATGGGGCTGGAAGAACAGCATAAAATATGCTAGGCCAAGCATACACGGAACTGATTCAGCCAACCATCTATTTTTTGTGCTCTTATGTCCTTTTTGCAATTGCACAGTGATTTACCAAAGTGGTGTTGCAGATGTAGCTAGAAGAGTTGATGATCTGAGAAACTGAACTGAGACTGTCAGCTTTCTCCATAAAGAACATGATGATCTCATGCTGAGTGCTGGGACTTGGTCTGCTCTGCCAGAGAGAAATAAAGTGCATATTTCATTATACCCACAATACTGTGCTGATCACCAGGGTTTTGGAATGGAGTGGAAGGGGATAGGTGGGAGAGGTGCTCTGTAAACCTCCTTTTGAAGTTATATTGCTGCAGGGACAAACTCTCAAGGCCAATGGCAGAGCATGTTAGAGAGAAGGAGATGGATCTGGGTTCTCATCCCTGCAAAGTGTAGATACCAAAGGAAGTTTCAGGGCACAGATCTGCCTGTCTAAAGGTTTATCAGTGGGGAATTTGTTTTATGAGCTTGCACGTAAAGGCTTTTGTAAGACTCAGTCTGAATGCCTTTTGACTCCTGAAATAGTATCTGCTCATGCTGCAACATGTTTTAAAATTGCCTTGCCCTATGGTTATGACAGGAGAGCTTAAATATTACTGCACTGGGTGTAATTAATATTCTGATTATTTTTCCTCTATTAGCTATGCAGTCTGCCTTTTAATTAAAAGAAGGGTAAATGAGTTGCAGTGGAAATGTTTTGCTCAGAGAGCTGGAACTGGATAGTAAATACCACTGACAGTGTCACCAAATGCACGTAGTTTGCTGCTTTCTTGTATCAGATGTGTATGAGAAGTGTTAGAAAGCACTACAGCCCTCTTTTAAAAAAGCCCCATTGGACTTGCGGAAAAAGGTGATTAATAGCTTGTTACAAAAATCTGGAAATTAAATGTAAACACAGTTTCTTCTGTTGCCGGAATTGGTCTTGTTCTCATTTATATCAAGTATTTAAATTTATGTAATCTGGCTGTGATAAGCAGTCAATCCAATTTTTTCCTCTAAAATTGAAAACTTTTTCCTGATGGGTAGACATTTGAAATAGAACCCCTTTGAAATTTATTCACTTAGTATTGTTGCTATACATGGTATTTTACTGCCATTTATTATTATTATTATTATCATCATCATCATCATCATTGTTATTATTATTACAATTATTATTACAACCAGAATTATATCTGAAGGTTTTCAAGGCAATGTCATGTCTGTTGCACATTTTCTGTGGAATATCTGCAATGTTTGTAAGGAAATGGTTGAGACTCTCAGCTTCTCAGACAAGAAACTCATTTGAAAGGATAAGAAAAAAGAGATTATTTGTTCCCAGATAACTGGGCCAAGGAGGAAGAGGATATCTGATTAATATGGACAGTGGTGATTTTGAAGAAGACCCTTGTTTGGAGGGCCAGTTATATTTGAGATTGGTAGTATAACTTGAGTGGAGAGAGGGAGGTATTTAATTTGTAACTTTTTCTGTTTTATGGACATTTATTTTTATTGGTAATATTGGAGTATATTTTTACTCCAAGAAATAGTCTGCTTCTAAAAACTTTTTTTGTAGTATTCAAGCTAAAGGAAAAATTATCACCCCGTTAGCTGTTACAGTGCTTTTAGTTTGCCAGTTGGCAAGGAATGCTCTTTCCTCTCTGCTATTACATATTGCAAGAAGTAAAGGTTGAATAAATGCTCAATTGTATGATGTTTAAGTAAGAATTGTGTGGTGGTATTATAAATCATGTAATTCAAACATGTTTTTGGATGACTTTAGCTTTATTTTTTTTTTCTTAGCCTATGTATTTATGGGAAAGCATCAACTGAATATACAGGACATTCATTGTAGAATTGCGTTGGTGTCTGAAATTCATAAACCCATTTCTGTCATCAGAAGAATCAGAAATCAAGTCAGACTAATAATAATTTTTAATGGTAACTTTTCTGGTAAGATGTCACAGCCTTAAAGTGGCTTTTTTTTTTTTGTTAATTCATGTGAATTGCTGAAGAGAAAACCCTAAAACAATGGATTTTTACAGTTATAATGAGAATTTGAAAATAATTTGAGACCAAAAAAATGAAGTGTATGTAGTTAAAGTTAGAATGTCCTGACATTTCAACAGCTTTTTCAACTATTTTCTTTGTTATTTGGTGTTTTGGGGTTTGGTGGGTTTTTTTGAGTGCTTGATAAAAAGTAATAATGCACTTTTGAAAAGGGAGATATAGGCAATACTTTTGGCATGTAGAAAGATAGATAACATTTGTTTATTTGTGTTTTAACTACTACTGTTCTGTACTGTGAAAAATGTGAGTTTTTTCACAAAAGTGTAAGCTTAAGGAACAGGGATGTTTGTTCCCTTCAGCCACTTAAACTGTTTTCAGTTTATTTCTGCCTACAAAGTACCAACTTCATAAATTGTACCACAAATGTAGAAACTGTTGCGAGTTCTGCTATAAACCATACTTTTTGAGTGCCTGTACTTAAGAGTAGATTTTAGCCATCAGTCTCAATATTTGAGTGGTCAGTCAGATTTAGAAGAGGATAAGTAAAGTTTTGGGACTGAAATTAGGAGAGGCACCTGGGAGTGGTGTTCCAGCAGCAGCTCCTCTTGTAGGCAAGAATATGCAACTTATGAGTTGAATACTGAAGTATAAGATTTTGTGTTTCAATTCTTTGTTTTTATTACTGCATGCTGCTTTTTGCTCAGCTTTTAGTGTGTTCGTTGATGTAGAGATAATTACCATAAGCTTAAAACTGATGAAGTCAAACATAGTATTTGATATGTTTGAAGTGATGCCTTACCCTCTGTGTGCTAATGTGGGGGAAATAGAAAAGAAATACAGCAGTGGCTACAATAAGAAATTGTGTAATGCCATGAGTATTTCTTAGCCAGGTCCTGGAGGTACTTGGATGGCCCATAATTGCTGTAAAATTTGGCTGCTGTATCTTAGCATACAGAGTACTGACTAGAGTCAAAGAACTGAAAAATATAAAACTTTTGTCTGGAACTGTTCTTGGTTGGTAAGAATTTTGTAAACAGAAAAACAATATATGTGTTTTGAAGGGGAAAGGAAAAAACAATCTGTCATCTCAGACATGATTAATTTTCCCCACTACAAGGATTTGTACAATTAAATAGGGAAGTATTTCACCCTGAATAGCTGAGACTGCTGTTTAGTGTTTGACAGTCTCAGGGAAGCATTCCAGTTTTATAATGCACATGCAATCTTTTATTTTGATTTTAGAGTATTTTGCAAGTCTTCAAAGTCCTCTCTAGTAGTCTGCCAAACAATTACAGTTTTAACTCTTTAGAATTAGAAACAGCCAAATTGATACAAGTATATAAACTTTCCATACAGATTATGAACTGAAGTGATTGTATAGGAGTTTCTTATGAAAGTAAGAGTTCTGTATATTTTTGCAAATCCATGGTTTTTGTAAAGCAAATTCTAATAGTGCCTCATATGAGTAATTTTCATAAAGTCTTTTGATTTAGCATGCCTGAAATACATCTGTCCAAAGAATTAGTGCAGAGCAGCACTAATTCACACTATTCAGTATAGTGTGAGTATCCTTCAAATGTTTGCTGACTAGAAATGTGGAGACTGACACTGACGAGAAGCTAGCAGAAACAATGCAACTGATGACAGCATAATAGCAAATCCTGACTCACTTCTGTGGAGTAATATATTCATTTCCAGTGGCTCTTACCTCCCAAAAAGTGATCAGAAAGTCAACTGAGTAAGTGATCTGAATGAGCCACAGGCACAGGTCATGGCCAAGATAATGCCTTTGGAAATTAGTTAAATATTTTGATCTTCAGCCAGAGAAACAACAGAATTATAATAATTTTAGGACTATATAAGATATACTAGATTCTTTCAGAAATCTTACATTCGTTGGCAACAATTTAAAAAGCAATATAACATTATCAATGCTGTTTTAAACATGATTTATGTGATGTGTCTTCAGACTTAAAGGTAGTGAATCTAACCTCAAATGCACATAGACAATGCAATAAGTTGCAATTTTCTCATTAATCAGCTTATTTTAGAAAAATTTCCTTTTATTCTGAAGAGGAATAGGGTTTTAAACTTTCCAGTGTCTTATATTCAGGACAGAACTTTGGCTCTGCCTGAGGAAACTAAAGACTGAATCAATGCTTGGTGGTCAGTATACCCCCTTCAGAATGTGGAGAAGATCTCATGTTGACCTTTTTTTTTACACTGCTACATGCGTTGTTTGTCTGCTTATGAAATTCTTTCCAAGATCAGTTCCAGATGCAAGTTTATATTTTTCAGTTCTTTGCCTCACCAGTCGGCACTTTGTATGCATTTTCTGGCTTCTTTGTGTGAGATGCTAAACATTTGCAAATGATTATATGAACAATTCAGTTTTGGCCTTTTGAAATTGGAGTAGGTATCTGCCATTCTCTATTTAGTATGTTTAAGTGATTTGATTTTGTTCACAAACAAGTGCCAGTGTCAGCTCAAAATGGAATGTTTTGGGCAGCAATATTTCAGATGGAATTCCTTTAAAAATATGAGAGGTTTATGAGGAAGAGGAGATTTGGAATTGGAAGAGGGGTTTTATTGTGTCAAGATTCTAACTAAAATTTGTGAATTTTGAAAATTAAGTATTTTCTTTAATGTTTCTGCTTGGGGCTTTCTTATAAATGGAGTGCTTTAGCTTTTCTTAGTTCAAATTACAGGTATTATCTCTCAGTAAGAACATGCTTGTGACAAAGGATTAGTCACACTGGAACAAACACAAGTAAATAAGCATTTGAAGCAGGACTACCAGCTGAAGGGGATATAGCAATGACTTACAACCCTTGGAATTGTACTTTACCGTTTATTCTGTTTCATTTTGTTTTTCTTTTATTTGCTACTAAACCTCTCTTTGGAATCTCATGTTTAATGAATACTTAATTCAATTTAGAGCTCTGTTTACCTTGAAACTGGAGTTTATTTAAATTTAGTCTTTTAATTCATTCATTATCAGAACTAAATGTTCAGAAGTATTAGTGATATAATGAAGTCTGCTTTTTATATGGAGCTATGGGAGGCAGAGGGGTAAGTGTTCTTCCTCATTTCCATGTGAAAAGTGCCGTCAAAAGATACTCTTACTTTCTAAAAAGAAAAAAAAAATATTTCTTAAATATTGGTGCTAGAAAATTTAAATAGAAAACCATACATAAAAATACGTAGACTTTTTTGGCTGTGATGAAGTATTTACAGGAGAGGTGAGCATTATCGTCTGTGTGTTCATGATGCAGACACAGGCATCAGGAAGAGAAGTCTTTTGTTCAGGATCATCCTCCAGGCCAGTAGCAGAGCTACAGATTGGATCAAGTCTGCTGAATCCTACTACAGCAATGACCAAAGCACATCTGTGGCAGTAGTGGTCTCGGTTTGTGGACTATTCCTAGGCTGCATGTCACCAGTGCCTCATGTTATTTGTCCACATTTCCGCCTAGCCACTAATGTGCTGGGTGGATATAGTGGACTTTGGGCTGTTTGGTGCACAAATTATAATCCCTTCACTCATGGGGAAAAATAGACTGTGGGCTAGTTGGAATGGCAAGCAGGTTGGATTAGGACTGTGAGCTGCAAGTCAAAGCACTGTGAACTAATCATTAGACTAACTGCTTTTATTTTGTAAAATGTGTTATAGTTGCCAAATTTGTACTTCATAAAATCACTTAATAAAAATAAATTTTTTATTAAAAAATTATAGACTAGCTGAGGCTGGAAAATAAACAGAACTGGCCCTTCTTGAATTTATCATTGGGCTTTTTATTTCAGATACTGAACACTGTTGTTGTGTGATACATGATCCTACTTTACAAATTAGTAAAACTAATTTTTAAAGAATGAGTAATATGATCGACTTGTCTTGCAAGTAACATATAGGCCATAAAAAGTTAGATGCTGCCCTCTATAAAATGAATCCAGCAAAGCTGATTATTTGTAGAAAAAGCTGATCTCTATTTCAATTGAAAATAGATGTCAGGCACCCTGTAGTCAGCCTAGTATTTTACAATTGCCAATACTTATGTCAGTGTTCTGTAGTAATTAGTACCTTGGTGAAAGAAAATGAGATTTGACTTGTAAAGAAGTGTTTTTGGTGCTGCATTTGTTATTGAAGGACTTTCTATGGAGGTCTGCCAAGAAAGACATGAGCTGTTTACAAGTGGAAACTGCAGGGTTAAATTACTGGAAAGTTTTGGGGCATATAATGGAGTTTCTAGTTTGAGTGCTTTACTTTACAAAATAGCTCATTTGCAGTGAAAAGGGATTTGTTTTATTAATTGACCTGGGAGGTCAAGCATTAGGTGAGTCAATGGATGTGTGCTTTGTGTAACAATTGATGTTCCCCAGCCTTTTGCTACTGAAACAGGCTGGACAGAAATAATGCACTTTTTAAATAGATGCACTTTTTTAATAGAAAATACTCAACTGGACAGTGTGGTAAAATTGAAAGGATCTTCTAAGCAGGTTATCTAGTTGATGTGCTGTCTTCAGTGAGGCATTTCTCATCCCTATTACTTTGGTTTTCATTTTGGTGGAGTTTGTTATCATCCTTGTGTGCAAAACCACTATAAATCTAAACAGCATGAAAAACAGAAGTCCTGATGTGGAATTCCACTCACAAGTCAGGTGTAAACAAAACCATGTCTTAGGTTTTTGGTGAAGCTTTTTAGAAATTACCAGGTGTTTCTCCGGTCTTACCAAATTTTGGGGCTAGGGCCAAAATTTCTGGGAAGTCAGGTATCTGTGTGTGGTACTCACTGCATGGGTCTTGTTATCCACATTTTATCATTCCTTACAACGTTGTATCAAAGTACTTACAATTAGTAATTGCTGGGCTATTATTTCAATAGCTAATTCTTCACTCGATCAAATGTGGAAGTGCCTTACAAAAGCAAGAAAAAAGCAGTTTGACTCTTGCCCAATTTGATTTCTCTCTCTGTAGGAGGTCCACTGTACAGTGTTGGGGTTTTGAGAAATATCTGTTTCTTTCCGTGGCTCCTTAGGGAAGGAAACAATGTTAGGAGTCAGCTGTCTCCGTGTTTGGAAAGACTTTGGACAGTTTGTTTATAGCACAAAGGAATAATGAAGCACATGTGGAAATACATGGGAAGATGGTGGAGATTGTTGATCACCACTTCTTGTTGCAGAACTATATAAATTGCAATGAAAGTGCCTTAAAAAGGTGACATTGAAGGTCTGTGGCCCTTTTATTCTGAGTTTTGGTGAGTCTTAGGTATCAAGCAAATTCCAGACTAGGAGAATATGAATCCTAACTGCAGCACTTTTAAGCAGGCAGGAGAGAAATGACCAGAAATCTCAGCCTCCTATTCAGTATGCAGTGGAAAAATTCACCATAGGTTTGTTTGATTAAAAATCGAGAGAGAAGAATATGACAATTTTGGTTTTCTGAAAAATAAGTCATTGGACAATATCATTCTTTGAAATTAAAAATTTGGTTGGCTTTACCATCCAAAATTACGTGTTTCTACTTATGTATTTGACTTTTAGCATTTTGTGTTTTAGTTTTATAAGTGAACAGTGTGTGTGCAGTTTATCAGCACATGTTAAGGGGATTAAGTTATGGATGATACAAAAGAACTGTAATGGTTAATCCTTATGAAGACATAGCATTCCTAAGAAATGTCATGAATAGCATGATAAATCATGTGTTCAAACAAGATTAATTTTATATGGATAGATATGCAGTAGTAAGGAATGCTACAGAAAGAGCTGTGGCCTGGGCTGTGTACTCCCAGAGCATGGTGTGATGGTGAAATGGGTGAGAGTCTGTACGATTCCTGTCTGATGCTTTGTCAAAAAGGCTGTTACAGTGGCCTGAAATGGCTTTGAAAACAGGGTAGTGAAATCATACTTCTTTGATGCTTTGTTGATACCAATAAATTTTTTAATGCTGCACATGCTTCGGGTGTCTACATTTGAAGAAATATGCTGAAAAAATAATGGGCGGAGAAAAGGAGATTTAAAGAACTGAAGTAAAACAACTGTTAAAATAGGAATTAAAGATGACATGGTAAGTGGCTTTTAAACTCGGTGAGGAGAAAGTATGAACTGCTAAAGCACTCTTTAATTTGGTGAAGAAAAGTAGAAAATAGCGTAGAGCTGGAAGTCAGACGTTCACCTTGGAAATAAGGGAAACATTTTGTCAGAGTGATTAACCAGTGGAACAGACTACCAGAGAAGGTGATGATTTTCCATGTCTTGAAGGCTTTCAAATAAAGAATAGATCTTTTTCTGTAAGTTAGGCTTTAGCCAAATGCAAGTTCGCCATGAGGGAGTTGAGGAACTCTGAGCTTGTACAACTCTTTGTGCCTTTGACATGAAGCTCACATGTGCTGCAGGGACTGTTAACATTGAAAAGTCTCCAAGGCCAAACTCATAAGGCACATGTCCAGGGTGGTGTGTGCCTAGGGATGAAAAGGCTTGAAGGGCTCCAAGTGTTATAAGTGTGTTTTCCTTCTTGAGCTCAATACAGGCTAACTATGGAGAATCAAATAGCCTGGGATAACCAGAATAGATGATCCTAAATGTTACTGTGAATTCATTAACTTAATTTCCGTTTCCTTGCATTAATACATGCCAAAGACTGAAGTGGAAATGAATCCTACTGCTGGCTGCATTGGCTTCCACCTACGTAGCTGTGGTCATAGAGGACAGAAGTGCTTTACAAGCAGCAGCTGCCCTGCTTGGTAGTTTTTTCCGCTTTTTAAAATTGTGAGTGCCTGCTGATGGTCCTTCACCCAAGTGCCAGCAATGTCACTGTCTGCTACTGACAGATGACTGACAGTGTCAGTGTTTCCATCTCAGTTTGCTGGTTGCACTTAAAATCTTTAAAGAGACTGAAGTCTTCAAAGACTTTAAATTGCATTAAACCTCAGAGTCTTGTGCCTTGTTGGCTAGTTTTCCCAACTGGAAAGGATTTGCTAGTAATTCTGTGGGACTGCAAGGAGACAAGCAAGTGTGTGTCAGTGGTGTGTGTGCAAGACTGTATTATAGAGGGTAAATAAATAAAAGGCATGGGAAAAAGTGTTTTCAGGCCCATGTGCAAGATGCCCCTTTGGAATTATAAAAGTATTTATTGGCATCTCTTGCCTATAGTACTATTTAAGTGAAGGGTAATAATTTGGCTTTTGATTGCTGATAATGCACCTTAATGTTGTTACCTGTTTTGATGGGTACAGCTTGGGCTGCCATGCAGAAAAGGTTCTTCTCTAGACAAAAAAAAACCCAAAAGAAAACAACCCTAAAAGCATCGGAAGTGTTTACACTTACTAAAATATTTCTTCTCTTAGCATAGCATAACCACTTTCAGTTTTTGACTTTTCAAAAGTCATTTCATACGGAATGAAGCAAAAATAAATACATCTGTTCTCCATTTGGTTTTAATTTACCTTTTTTTAAAAGCAGAAATCCTGCATCAGCGTTAATCTCTTAACAGCAATAAACAATGAAACATGAAGACAGACTGCCAGACAACTCAGGAGTGGTGGGGGTATATAAAATACCCTTTCTTCCACATCTTGCATTTTCTTCTGTTGTTTCTTATTTCAGTGGAACTGGATACCTCACTTCTGAAGCATGTCACATTCTTATTTAGGCAAGAGTGTTGTGTCACAAGTTCTTTCTTTGTCACAAATAACATGGATATCTGTCTTTTGTGCTTCTGAAAATCTGAGATAACCGTCAGGTTCCACTCTCACAGTGGTTCTATGAGGAAGCTTGTGCAAGCTAAGAAACTTTTGCAGCTGTCATATAATTTCCACACCCTCATCTGCTGACATTTCCCTCGTGGTGGATTTCAGAAGAGTGTTCCTGGTGGGTTGCTGATATTTATGCTGCTTTTAAAAGAGAGAGAACACTTTTCAGTGTTTTTGTGAACAGTCCAGTGATTTTCTGAGCATATCAAGTGTGTACTTTGTACATTAAATGCTGCTAAGTTTCTTAAAGTCGACAGGCCTCAGAAAGGATGTTTAAATGTCAAAATAGATGCTATCAAAATAAATGTTATTGACAGGATTTTATGAACCGTTTCATAGCTTCTGAAAACATCTGTCCTTCTGTTTGCTTGGCTGTTAGTTTTTTTGAGAAAGTATAATACTGTATGGTAAAAAAGAGAAAAAGAAAATTTCCAGGTGTCAAATGAAATACTGGAAAACTACTATCTGAAGTGATCATAATAAATGTCCAGAAGGTTGTTATGTTTAAGAAGTACTTTCATTATATTTTTTTTGCTCTTACCACAGCTAGAACAGTGCTCAAAATGATGTCCATTTTGAGCTCTATGATCAGATTTTCAGGATGTTCAGGATTGAATGTTTCGGGATTAAATTCAGCATTTCTTACCAGTTGTTTGCTCCTCAATGATAACATCTTACTATAATATGAAATTGTTCTTATTACTGTTAGTGGTTTTGATGACTGAAAAAGTTCATTGGCAAGCAGACAACACTTTATTGGTGAATTACAGGAACATCTTTCATATATTTCATAGCTTTCATTCTCAGTAATAGAAAATAATTTTTTAATAGGACCTATATTTTATGCTTAAGCTAATGATTTATTTTTCACTGAGAACATTCTCTGAACCAATTTTGTTGGTGTTTGGAAATGGTATTTAGCAAAATTCATTCTGACAGTAAAAAATTTCTTTCTGTAAACTATTAAGAATTGGCAACCCTGAGAAATTGATTCCATGATCAGAATAGTAAATCTTAATTTTCAGCTGTAGTTGTTTCTTGTAGAGTCAAAAAAGAAAAAAGATACTGTGTTAGACTTGGTAGTCACTGTGAAACCCCTTCAGAAATTTGGGTCATTCTCCCTTGTATTATTACTTAGATTCTAGAACTTGGATTTATGTAAGTGTTGTTATCTATTTCTTACTCTTCACCAACCTCTGAAATCTTCATCTGTATTTATGAATTAATTGTAGCACAATTAAAGGAATATATGCTAGTTTCTCTGAATTAAGAAGAAAAAATAATTTGTTAGAGTAGGGTGAGGGAATAGAAAATAGATTTCAAAAGCAGCACCTGCTGGGTTCTCATATGTTCTCGTATGTTGGTGTTGACTGTCTTTAGATGATAGCTATGATTATATTCTGTAAGTCTCAATAACCAAAAATTATTTGGTAAAACACTCATATAGCATTTAACTTGCTTCTTGTGTGACTGGTGTCTTTCCATAGAACTACAGAATGGTGAATTCATATTGTAGTCCAAATTTATAGTTAAACATTTTAATTAGTTATTTTCCTTTCTTTCTAGAATATTTTCTTTCTTGGACATAGTTACTTTGTGTCGCTGTGCACAAGTTTCCAAGGTATGTATTTCTGTTGGGGTTCTTTTGTTGTTCCCTGTGCTATTCTCTTAATTATATGCAAATAATGGTATTCATTGCAATCTGCTTTCTGTAAAAAAGAGTTTTCTCAATCTCTTAGTTTATTAAAGCATATGAACAGTGGTCCCAGTTTTGCATGCCGATGTGAACTTAGCTGCTGTGTACAGGAGTTCTGTCTGAAGGCTTTGGAAAAGATATCCAGTTGTGTATGCTCTGTATCTGGAGAAGGGATTAAGCCCAGTTTGGCCTGATGGCATTTGCTTTTTTATAAAGCATGTGGCTGCATAACACGATTTTTCAGGCATAATTGCTGCTTAAAATTCCATGTAGTTTGGTTAATGTGCACCATGTGTCCAAGAAGTACACCCATCGTTTTCTTGCCAAGTACATATGGTGTTAAGTAGATGGACTACTAGTAGAGGGAAAAGGCAAATACAAGATATAAGGAGAAGGCATGCTAAGTAAGTTTTTATGTTTAGCTGTCTACATTTTTTTTCTTGAAATAAAATGAATAGTACTTTGTTTCTACATCAGGTGTGTACAATGAACTGTATTATTACTCAGCATGAATTAACTTTATTTCATATTTTGCTTCCTTTTCTTACAGTTGGGTTTGGTTTGGGGTTTAATTGGATTTTTGTTTGTTTTAATGTATAATTAAGTGTGTAATTATTCCATTCCTATACCTGTATAACCCTGTCCTGCAACTTCTGTAAGTCTGTTGTGAGTCAGGTAACATCAGGTTTCATCTAAAACCTACAAAACTGCATAAGAAAACCAAAGTGATGGAACAAATTATACTTTCTCTGAGAACTGCCTGTCAGTTGGATGCGGCTTTCTTTTTTTTCCCCCTCATTTTCTGCATATATCTGTGTTTCTCTGGCTTTTTTATTTTGCTTTGCTTTGAACAACTATTGCTTCGACAGTGAAGGAAAAGCTCTCAAACACATACATGTAACTTAGCACGTGTAAAGGAAAGGCCTGATCCTAATAGTGGAAAGTCAGCAGTTTTCTGAAAGGTTTCTGTTTTCTCAGAATAGTTCCTCAACTAGTGAGGTTGAGGAACTGTGGTTTTATTGAAAGGAATCTCATCTGCAGCTACTTTTTTTCCATATAAATCTAGCAAAAGTAACAATTTTACAAAAGCTTTTTAAGAATGGAGGGTTAAATCTTTCTGTGTACATCCTTCACATTTAATATCTTGCTTTCCCATATGTTTTGTAGCCACAAGTTAGCATTTGAAGTGTAATCCATTTAGGAAATTAGAGATTAATTTCTGCAAATTCTATGTTTTTAGCAAGTTGGTACTGTATGACTACTAATATCTTCAATTCTTTTTTAAAATGTTGCCCCTAATTGTCAAGTGTGTAATATTTGCTTTACTGAGAGGAAAATGAAGGGAGCAGGCAGTGAAGGTAATAAATAAGCTGTATCTGTTTTCTTTAGGCATGGAATGTTTTAGCTCTGGATGGAAGCAATTGGCAAAGAATAGACCTCTTTAACTTTCAAACGGATATAGAGGTTAGTGTCTTTTTCATTTTTAGGATATTTTTCATTCCTATGGAGATGTTTAAGAGCTTTGCCCATTTTGAGTGCCCCACAGACTGTGCTTATGCTCCCACGTTTTAAAGACTAAGTTCAAGAAAATAGTATTGTGAAGGAGCAAATGAAAAAGAACTCTGTATTTGACTTTTCTTTTTCTCTGGATGAGTGTTTCAGTTTTGGTTGACAGCTGTGTATCAGATAATTTTCATATTTCATGTGCATATAGAGATCTAGAAATTCAAGCCTGGTCCTTTCCAGAAAGAAAAGGTGTAAACGGTGCCTCTGGATAGAGTGAGATTCTTGGAATCACTTTTACCATCTAGAGGATAATTTTGTTCCTGGTCCCAAATCTCTCTGTGAGGGGGCCATCTAGTGCTGGAAGCTCACTGGACACTTGGCTATAGGATTTGGAGATTGAAACACTAAAACATTGGACAACATTTCTTACTGCAGACTTGCTTAGATTTGATTTGGTGTGTATCTGTTTGCCACTTTATGACCATTTGTTTTATAATGTTTGAGCCTTCTGTAAAATGCAGGTATATGTGAAGTAAAGTCCTTTCCAGCATATAATGAAAAGTTTTAGGGGAGACTGTCTGCTGTAAGAAAAACATGTGTTCATTAATGCAATCATAGATGTGCATAACAAAATAAAATATGACATCTTCAAATGATGACAAAAATCAGTGGGGAACAACAATTCCTTGATTCAGTGTGCACTGGTTGATTTTTCATTGTTTGATACAAATTAAATGTAGACTAAAATAATAGATTTGCTTCTGTATTTTACTTTTTAGCTTCTTAGTTGCATGAATAAAATCCAGATGTGTTTCATTTGTTCTGTTTTGCTAACCATGGTACAGACTGTTCCTAAAGCTTTACGATAACATAGAGGGTAAATTTTTTTCACCACTCTTTTAAAACTTTATTGCCAACTTCAGTGCTCTACTCATCTTAAACAAGATGATCTTGCAGAGGTAGGAGAAAGATTTCTGCCATCTGCCTCAATCTAAGTGTGTCAAAGAAGACTTACAGTTTTAATGTCATCTTTTCAGTTGCCTTTAAAAAAGGTTGTGTTTCTCATTTGCTAAGAAATGAAGAAAAAGCCCAGAGGTCTGAAGTCAGTATGTTTGCAATAATTTTGGTATTTAGAAGCATAGTATTGTATTTTCAAATTTTCAATATTTTTGTCATATGTTTTACCTAGTGATGTTGCCCTCTGAGTTGCTGTGTTTGTTGCATGGGATTCAGGAAATGGATTGAAACTAAGTTATGATCCTGTTCTGCTGTAAAAAGCTATTGTGGTTTGGAGCAATTCAATTACTTCAGTGTATTTTATTTAAGTAGATTTGTAATATAAACCACTTAAATTGACTCATAAGAGCGTGTTCAACCAGAAATTATTACACAAGTTAGTTCCTAAAATATAGTTTCACATTTGGTGTCTAGGAAGTCTGTTTAGCTGTTTTAGTAACATATTTTTTGTCTGTGGATTTAGGACAGGTAAAAACTCCCAATTGGATTTGACAACTTTGTGCTCAGTAGGATGTTGTGCTGTTTGGTGATTTTTCAGTCACTACTTGAACTGAAAATATCAAATAATGAAAAATTAGATTTTGTGAGTTTTTCTATATTTAAGAGTTCAATAGCAGAGAATAAAGTGTGTAGGGAAACCTATATAAAAAATTTGTGATCTTGAATTTAAATGTGCCTTAGGATGTCGTGATATGTGGAACCAATTGTAAGCTGGGATAGGTTGAAAAACTAGTTTTTTGAGTGACAAATTATTCAAACAGCTAAATGCATTTGAATGCACTAAAGTTGTCTTCTCTAGTTTGCTGATTTTTGGGAGGTTTTATGTGATTAAAGAAATAAATGGGTGTGGGAAAACTTATCTCATTCTTTGTTTGTATTTTCTTTGAATAATTCTTTAGGGTTTGGCTTTTTTTCTGCAATGTAAATTGAACATGCATTATATGTTATTCATTGAAGAATTTATCCTTACAGTAATGATATTTGGCCTATGCTGAGAAATAATTCTGATTAATTGAAAGGCTTTAAAAAATACATGATTTTCAGTTTGTTTGTTTTGGTGTAAATTCTTCAGAGTGATAAGATAAGCAGTGTTACTTATGGACCAAGAAACAAGGTCTGATAAGAAAATATTTTCCCATAGTGATAGCCAGGATATTAGTGTTAGAGAAGGACAATAAAATGTAACAACATGACACCAAAAAATCCACTGACCAGTAATTTTATACGTTTCTATTTTGAAAAAATGAAGGGAGAGAAAAAACTGCACAATGCTGTAAAACAGGTTTTAGTCCTCTTGATGCTGCTCCCACCAAGGTTTTTGGCACCTTTCAGTTGCATCCCTATGGCAGGAGCTGTAAAACAGTACCCAGTGGAGGCTGTGTGACGTGCTGGCCCGAGCAGATCTCTGTGGTTAATTTAAACTTTGGTGCTGTAGGAGTGACTGGGACCCTTGAGAGGTGGCCAAGCCTCCCATCCCACCTCTGAGGCACTTCCCTCACATCTGACAAAACTTGGAGATCATTTTAGTAGTCTCAATGGGTAGGCTCTGCTGTGGCAAAAAGTTGAGCTGTGAGTGATTGAATGAAGAAAAAGAAATGAGAATTAAAGATTGAATTGAATAGCACCTGAGTGTGAGCGGAGATTCTGAACAGGTAACTTTTTTTTTCTTAAAGTAGCAAAAGAAATTCAAAGAGTTGTAGTTCTAGTGGGGTATAGCTGGGGCTCATCTTAACTTGTGGTATTTTTAGTTTGGTCAGATTATTATGTCAGAATAAAACTCAGCTAAATCTTCCTTTTATTTGGTTTAAGGGTCGTGTTGTGGAAAATATATCAAAAAGGTGTGGTGGGTTCCTGAGACAACTTAGTCTGAGAGGATGTCTTGGTGTTGGAGACTCTTCTTTAAAGTAAGTAAATTCTCAATGAAGACATAATTTATTTCTTAATGTGGGTAGCAAATGCAATTAGATCACTGTTACATTTGTTTGTATTTCTGAGTCCTTAGTGATGAACAAAATGGGATAGTTAGGTAAGTACTAAATACCTTAATATTGACTAAATGAGTCATCAGTTTGAAATCAAAATACAGCTTCTGTTTTTCTAGAAATGAACTAAGAAATGAAAGCTGTGCTTTTCAGAAACATGTCTTTTTCTTCCATTAGGATTATGTTGATATTGCTCCATTTTCAAGTGATTAAAATGTTTCCACACTATACTTAGGCATCCTAAAATAGTCAGAGTGTCAGGACGGGGGATCATTTTATTGTTTATCATCTAGTTTGGACAAGAGGTGACCCTAACAATAGAAGGAAGGATAAAGACTGATACAGTTGAGTGCCTACAAAATCAGGAAAGATCTGGGATTCTCTTTTTGGTCTAAATTAGAAAAACCAGGCAACAAGAAGGGAGGCATGGGAGGCTTTAGAGAACACAGTGACCCTTCTTTTACACAGTGTATGAACTGAACTGTGCAGTTTGTTCCCAGAATATTTGAATCCAATTAAGCTTTTCCCAATGCAAACTGTTTAGTCAGGTTCCTCTGGATGTTTCTGTGTGTATTTAAACCCAAAGATTCTACCTCCAGCTGAAGAGTTCCTAAACCACAAGTGCTTTGGGGCTCAAAGAACATTTGGAAGAAGGCTTGGGGTCTGGCTTTTTGGAGTTATGCTTTTCTCCTCTCCTTGGAGCCTGGGCTGAATGGTGTTCAGTCTGATGTAGTGTGACGATTCTCAGGTGGAAATACAAGCACAAAGATTTTGTTATCAGTGGGCATTAAGCTAGTTCATGTGACCTTTAGCTATTTCTAAAATTCACAAGTAAGTAAATTAATTTTATTTCTAGAGTAAATTCATACAGCATTAATTTTCAGATGCTTGTTTTGAATGTGATTTTTCCTGTAAGGCTATTTGTGTTGAGTTGTTTCCATATCCATTAGTTTTGTGGGTGATACTAATTTCTCTATTTATCCTTCTTCTACATCAATTTTTGTGTAAAATAGCCAATTACTGATGTAGGTATTGGCCATGTAAGCAGTGACTGTTTGTGGCAGGTCTGTCAGGACATGCCCCACGCTTGAATCTCAGAGGCAGTTTGCTGTTTCTCCACAGTGTAACATCTTTCCAAGTGATTTGAAGAGTGTCTTGATTGTAAATCTTCCTCCAGTATATGAATTTTGGAATAGCTGTTTTGAGTGGAAACTCTCACCAGTATAACTGCTAGCTGGGGGTTTTTTTTCCATTGTTTTCAATCCACACTGGAGAGCCAGAAGTTGTTACCACCTGAGTGTGTAGTCGGATCTGTTAACCAGGGCAAGCCTCAAGACAAAACTGTTTTTGTCTGTTTCCTTCCCTCCTGCCAATAAAATCCATGAAGTTGAAGGAAACATGGGCATAAAAACGGTGTTCTGAAATGCAATGCAGCTGTAAATATTACTTTGCAGAGATGAAAAGAAAGTTTATATCTTTTTTCAGGGTAATTAGTATAATGATGCATAGAGGTTCTCAGCAGTATAATAGCTCCAATCATCCTTAAAAGTTTATACCCAGTATTTTTAAAATAATAAAGAAGCAATTTGCAGCCTACAGGGCTTTTCACTGGTAGTCCAATAGGCTTAGGTCATGCTTTGGTATTGCACCAGGTGTGTCCCTTTCCATTTGCTGTGGAAGCAAGCTCCTTATTAAGACCTGCAAAGGCTTCAGTAATGAGATGTGCACAAACTCTCCCCAGAAGCCTAATGTTTAACTGATGTGACACCTGAAGCTTTCTGGTTTTGCCCTTTGAGTTTTTAGTTATGGTATTTGAAGCAAGTTCTGGCTTATATAGAAATAACCATCTTTCCCCAGTGGTGTTTGAGAGAGAAGCAACACTTTCCTGAGACCAGAAGCTTGCAGTAGGAAAAGGAAAAAGCAGCCACGGAGGCAGATGTGTTTGAGGCATACTTTGTAATTACTCTGTGCCTTGAAGATCAAATTTTTGGGCCGAGGTGGGAGGTATAGGACGGAGTGTGCTCTAGTGACTGCTTTACAGTCAGGACTTGTAATAATTCAGCTTTTTGTTGCTGCTTTAGGACTTTTGCACAGAACTGCAGAAACATCGAACACTTAAATCTGAATGGGTGCACAAAAATCACTGACAGGTAAGTCAAAGAGGTTTTTTGATTGATGGGAAGATTTGGAAAAAGAAGTAGCTGAAGGTATTTTTAGTGTGTCTGCTGTTTTGCAGCACGTGTTACAGTCTTAGCAGATTCTGTTCCAAGCTGAAACATCTGGATCTGACATCCTGCGTAGCCATCACAAACAGTTCTTTAAAAGGCTTAAGGTAAGAAGATTCAGTGTTCTGTGTTTAAAAAAAAGTGTTTAAAGAGCTGTTCAGCATTTAATAAAGTTAAAAAATTAGTGCTGAACCTTTATACTGTGAATCAACACTGGCTATATTCTATATCTAGGACTTCTTGGGTGTAGACTGTGGTGTTTGTGTGTGGTCTTTTCTCATGACTTTTCTGTGGAGGCCTGGCACAGTCCACTGGCTATCATTAATTTCTAACAGTGTGTTTAATTTGGGTTTCCCACTATTATGACTATTTGAAGGCTGGATTTAACTTTATGTATTTTTTTAATTCTCCCAGTGAGGGTTGCAGAAATCTGGAACACTTGAATCTTTCCTGGTGTGATCAGATTACGAAGGATGGTATTGAAGCACTGGTGAAAGGGTGTAGTGGACTAAAAGCTCTATTTCTTAGAGGTTGCACACAGGTACATAACTGCTTGGGTGATCCTTTAGGAATAAAATTTTATTTTGGGTTTTGAAATCTCCATGGATTAAAAAATATCATTTTTGTTATAATATTTGGTTCAATATTATAATATGTGTGTATTCTTTGGGCTGCTTTGCTGTGCTTTTAATTTCTTATTTCTTTTCCTATGTCCAATTTGATTACTGAATACAGTTAGAAGATGAAGCATTGAAACACATTCAAAATCACTGTCATGAGCTTGTAATCCTGAATTTGCAATCGTGTACAGTAAGTATTTAAAGCTTCCAAAGGTACATTCTCTAAAAATCAGAAATAATTTTTGAATGCTAATGAATTGGTCTGCTACACACTTAAGTCAGGTAGTACATTTCTGCAGTTTACAGGGCTTTATGTGGAATAGTGGCTTTTAATGAGCTGACTGTTTCTACAACTGAGTTTTGACTTGAAGCGCTGGGTTATTTTTTTCCCCCTCATTACATCTTTTAACTTTGGTAAGCTCTAGAGTAAGAATTAACTGCATTCATTCAAATTTCATGAACTGTGTAGCATTTTGGTCTGCTCATAATTCTGCGGTTTCTAATTGAGCAGTAGTCGTGTTCTGGGCTGCATAATTGGGAGTAAAATGTAATGGCATCATAACTTAAGATGATTCAGGACCATCTAAGTGGCAGAAGGGCATGCCTTTCCAATATTAATGGAAAAACACATTCATTAGTAATGAGATGACTGGGAATCATTCATGTACTCTTAATTCTACTTAGAGAACACAAATTATCTTTGCTCCAGTTTATATTTGCTTTTTTATTGGTTGTGATGTGACTTTTCAGGAATGGGAAAGGCCTTGGTTTAGATTTTAAATATATCTAAGTCATTCTTTCCCTGTAAATAAGCCTTAGAAGATATTGCAATAAATTAGAATTTCAGTGTTTCAGTCATACAGAATTGAATAATGAAATTATATTTTCATTCATTTGTTTTTAAAAAATTTCTAATTTTATTGCTAGAAGGAATCATAAAAACCTGCAAAAGTTTCAAGTCTGTTTTACAGAATATTTCAGAATGAATATGGCATGGGAACATTTTTTGTTAAGATTGAACCTAGTAGATTTCTTTAAAGTGTTGAATATTTTTGAGTGTTAGGGATTGTTAAAAGTTGCATTAAAATTGCAGAAAATAAGAACAGTACAAATACAAAGCTTGAGCTTCCATGATCCAGGTATTTAGTGGAAGAGCATTTTTCAGTCTGAATGTAGATGTCCACTGAAGCTGAGCACTTAAAGATAACAGCAGTGAAAGGAAGTTCCTTCTTTTGGTCAGAACCGCACTTAAATAAAGTCAGTACATAATTTCCTGTTCTTTTCCTTTTGCTATCCTCCATCTCCCAAGTTCTTTTTCTGTTGTGTTTTGCCTGAGACTAATGAGAGACATCATGACCTGCCTTTTCTGACTGTTTTTGTGGAAGGCTTCAAGAGGTCTGATGGTAATCAGTTCCTATCTCTCCCACTGAACAGTGGCATTGGCACAGAAGTGCACCAGAGCTTTCCCTTGGTCAGGATGCCTGTTGTTATGTAGTGCAAACAAAAAAAACCTCCTGAGGGAAAGTATTTTTTCCTTTGAGTTAATTTGAGTTGCCAGTCTGTGTGTCCTACCTAATTACATGTGCTTGGAAGCTTTATTTCACTGGAGGTGTGCCCAGCTTGCTATGGCTTGGAAGCACACTTCCAGAAGCACCCAGGCTTCTTATGATCAAAGGGTGTTTTACACAGCAGATGTCCCTGTGCTTTATGTGACCCCCACTGTAATTCTAGTGACTATTTTGTGGGCCCTGTAAAATGCCAGGCCAGCTCCAGCAGCCGTGGAATGAGCTTATATTAGCTCTGGAAACCACACATCTGAAAGATGCCATCTTTAGAGAAAGATTTTAGAAATTTGCAGACGTTTTTCAAACACTTTTCTTTCTTGACAGGGATATGGGCATTGAAATCACAAGCAATTTCAGAATGGGAAATTTTCATATATGACTTGAGGGTTTTTACACCAACATAAAATGTACATAGTCGTTACCCAGGACACCTTCAAAGGAGTCCCTTTTCCCAGTAATAGTGTTGTGAGTGTTTCTCAAAGGAAATGGAACAGTTCCAGAAAATAACATGATTTTGGAGAGTCAAATCCAGAAGTACCTGACTGATTAGGACAAAACTCAAAAACTTATCTTCTTGCCCGTAGATTATGCAAATCCTTCTGGATCCCCAAAAAGAAAACTAGACTTCTAGTTTTCTGCCTTTCATAATTTGACTGAGCTAGTTGCAAATCTAAACTTCTGATATTAAAAAGTGCTGGGCTGGGGATGGCTGCAGCATAAGGTAATCTTTATTTATGCTTTATTTATGCTGAACGACTGCTATTTCTCATCCTGTTTTCATCTAGGAAAGATTATGTTTGTGGTAATAGCATCAGAAATATGCAACTGTTGTATGAGCATACTCATATGAGAGGTTTATGCAAGGAATATGTATTTTCTGTTGAAAATACAATGGAGGTCTTTGCTACTATTGCAAGAGTAATATTAAGCCAGGAAATAAAACAACCTGTTCCAGACAGCAGACAAATTAAATTCCTAATGTTAGGAGGAGTAGTAGAGAGAGCTTTTTCCAGACTACAAGACTTGTAAACAAAATTGTATTTGCACACACACAGTAATCCAGTTCCTGTTGCTATTTTGTGTGCAGCTGCAATGGGGCTATTTTTTATAGTTCCTGTTTCAGAGAGATAACTCATTTATTCATATTCCAAATTTAGAGTTACTCCTTACAGAATATCTACTGCAAAACAATTTTGAGAAATGAAAATTCCTCTTTAGAGGAACTCTTTCATCTATGGACAACTGTACAGGCTAGGGCAAACCTGGCTTTTACACTTACCTACTGTAAAAAATGGATTATGTCTGATTGTTTACCTGGAGCTCTTGCTTCAAAAATTATCAGAAAAGGGAGGATTTTGCCCTTGGGTCCTACTGCTCCTGTGCAAATTAGGTATTTAGCTCTCCTGCTGTGGAGCTTTAAAATCTCTTTTGCAATGTTCCCAAACTTACACAGTCACTGGAACAAAAGATCTGGACCTAGATCTTTTATATGAAGTGAGCACAATTAAAAAAAAAAAAAAGGTACGTGAAAAATTAAAAAACAAAAACAAAGTGAAAGAGGAACACAACATCAAGCAACTCTCACTCTGAGCTTTTGACTGCCTTGGAGTAGGACTTAAGGTCTAAGGAAAATACGTAATTAATGGGGTTTCACAGTGATATTTTTGGTTGAAAATCTTGATTGCCTTGGTTATATACAGTGTGACAGTAGCAGTTCAGTAGCAGTGTATTGAGTTCTTGGCTGTTTACTTGATAAGGAGGTAACTTCAGCCTTCTTTTGTGTTGCAGCAAATTTCAGATGAAGGCATTGTGAAAATCTGTAGAGGATGCCATAGACTGCAGTCACTCTGTGTTTCAGGCTGTAGCAACCTGACAGATGCTTCTCTCACAGCACTTGGTCTGAACTGCCCGAGGCTGAAGTGAGTATGTCATGAAGGGTGTTCTATGTCATGTTGTTGGTGGTCTGATCTGAGAAATTCACTTCTGAAGATGAGCTGCATTTGCAATCAAAACATTAAGTTAGAAGTACATAAACTTGAGGGCTGGTCCTCTGTAGCTTCATGTTAATGTAGTTCACTGTATGTTGGAAAAGCAAGAGTTAATATATGACAGTAAGACATGCTGAACTCAGCAGTTAAGTTCTGTGCTCCTACCTAAATATTTTAGGTACTGCCATAAAGCCCATTACTTTTTTATAAAGATAAAAATATCTGTGGTTGTGTTGTGTCTTGTGATATTTGTACTCTAATGTGGTTTTATGCAGTCACTTGTCTTACAAAAAAATAGCTAAATCATATCTGATTATTATATTTTAAAAATTGCTTTTAATATGCTTTGCAGTGCAGCCTGGTGTTCTTAAACTCTGGTATAAATTGTGCTCATGACTTCACAAGCACTGATATTTATGAGAGATTTTATGAGTAAACTAAGGGGCTTATCAGTTAAAAAAAATATGACCTTCCACATTGGTGTAATCTCTGCAAATAAATATGTTGTGGTGGGCTTTAAAATCAAAGCTCAGTTATGGAGCAGCTCCCTGGTTGTGGAGTCATATTCTAGAGGCATATAATATTTCTAATCTTAATGTAAATTAAATAAAAATGTAAGATTTTTGGGTGACAAATTGCCATTTATGACAGGAACATGCAGGAGTCTGAACTTGTTATCCTTGAATCACAGATAGTGGAAGAATGTGTAGTCTGTAAAAATTCAAATGCCATGTGCTGACACACAGTGTTCATTTAGCTGAATGTCTGAAAAAGAGCTTTTGTTAGTTTAGAAAACCTGTCCTTAAGACAATTCCAGGCTGACAGTCCCCTTTGTGTCACTGTTCATGTTTATTAGGGTTTAGGAGTCTTCTGACACACTCAGTGGTGTTCCCTAGAAAGCTGTGTTGATATTGCTGGTCTTTTTCCATCATTTTTCTCAATTTCTCAATTAACAACTCAGATGGGAAATAAAAGAGGGTCCAAACTGCAGTTAGTTGTGTAGTTCTTTCCAAGGCAGTGCAAGTGCTGCAGGAATTGTTTCCACTTTGGTAGGAAAACTGTCAGCCCTGTCTGTGCCACAAGGAGGAAGGCGTCCGCTGCTCTCCTCCTGTAATGAGAAACAGCACAAGGGAAGAAAATGACCCTTTGCAGGGATTATGGCTGAGGATTACTGCCTGTTGGGAGGACAGGGGATACAGCTGGTTACATCTAGACTTCTGGGATTGTGGATGGAAAGGACTTGATGAAAATTATGTTGGAAATCAAAGGAAAATGTAGTTCCACACTTGTTCTGTACCTTCTGAATATTTCAGTGTTAAGTGTGAAAGAAAACTCTGCAGTTGGACTTATTGACCCCGTTAAGAAATTTTTGAGTATTTTCTGTGCTTGCTACTCTCACTTCACTTGAGAATCTTGAATTTTCTACTATGCTGCTTCCCATGGTATCATCATGCTGCATTTCCCTGATTCAGTTGTTACCAGCCACAAGTATTTCCTTGGACAAAAACTTAGGTCAAATTTTCAGCAGACCCTTCAGCTATATTTCTTACCTCACGTCAACATAGAGATGTCTTGTCATCCCTCTTTACATTTGCTCTTTCTGGTGCTTAGAGCCTTCTCGGGTTTTTGGGTTTTTTTTCCCTTTATTAGCACTCTTTAATGCTAAAATACCATGAATATCTTTGTCTGGGTGGGACTGTGAAAGTTGGGATCATGTTCCTTTTAGCCCCACTGGCTGCTGTTTCCACAGGAGTAGGGAGGTGCTGAGTGCAGAGACATTCCAGGTGTGCCCAAAAAGCAGCTGTAGGCAATGAGTGCAGCTCTGAGTCTGTCATGGAGAACACTTCTGCATAAGAGTAGAGAATCTGCTTTGGATATCATTTTGCCTCATCAGCTGCTGTGTTAGGTACTTCTTCCCAAATCTCTGGGTGGGAAATTCATGTCAGCTGTAACAGGAAAAAAGAAGAGCCCTCTGTATTTAAGCACAAACACTCAAACAAAAGCAAAAATTAGAACTTTGCTCATTATTCCCATGCTGCCCAGTGCCTTCCCACCTGTTTTTTCATACTGAGGCCTGACTGATGCAGCATTTATGTTTACAGCTCACTCCCCATTCTCCTGCCCTGTCTGTCTGCATGCCCCATTTCAGGAAAGCTAGAACTGCTAATCTTGTGCTTTCTTACTCCTCTATTTCTGTACTCTTCTTTTTGACTGGGTGTGCAGGAAGTGGCACTCTCACTATTTTGGAGGTTGCAGATGTCATTCCCTCTCCATTCGGCTTTAAAGTCAGCCATGTAATGAGATGGGCTTTGTAGCAAGTAATCAAAGAAAGGAGTTAGAAGGGTGACAAAAGTGACCTGAATCGTGGAAGATTTTTGTGGTGGTAATGTTTTTCCCCTTCCTATTTGGTGTCACAGGCAATTCTCAGAGTAGCTGAGAGTATTTTATGGTAGGCTGTTAACTGCCCTTAGTGGAAGGGCACAGAATTCCTGAATGTGAGCGTGAAGAAAGTCCAGAGGCATTAAAACCATCCATTTGGGAAGAAGTGCCTGTCTAATACTTGGCTTAAGTTTTCCTCATATTTCTGAACCTTGTTGAAGACTGGAACTCTGAAAGTTGCTTTTCAAGCCTGTGGGGCTGCTCAGCTCTAAACTTGGCTGCCCTCTTGCTTTTGACTTGGGGGAGGCTGATCCAGCAAAGTCTCAGTCAGAGCCCCACATCCTGTACTTTGGTGGGGTTGTAATTCATTCATGCACCGAGTGTGGCTTTTCCCTTTGCACTTTCTCTCTAGAGAGAGGCTGTTCTGATGACCTTCTAAACCAGTGAAGGATCTGGAGGCCTCTCAGTATTGCCACAAAAAGTTTTTTTGTCCCTCTTTCTCTGCCTCCTCCCCACCAGCCCCAGTACAGCAGCAGTGGTTGCTGTGATAAGTTGCTGTGATTAGTGTGTGCTGCTCATCCCATGGCACTGTGGTTTCCCCTTATCCATCTTGATACTCACTCCACCTGCAAAGGAAAGTGTGCATTAAAACAGGGACAAAGAAAACAAAGACATCAAATCATTAGTGGGATGGAGGCCTGTTGTGCATACTAGTGGTGCTGTTTGGGGCAGTTGACCTTTTGGGGTTTTTTGGTTTTTTGTCAGTACTACTTCCCAGTGCCTCTTGGAAGAGTGTTAGGATTATCTTTCCAAAACACTGTATTTTCTTTAAGGTTGTTTTGGTATAGTTTGTTGTTCCTACTGTGGGCTTGAAGATTTTTAGCTCCTTGCCTTCTGGTAACTTGCTTCACTGTGCTTCAGCAGAGGCTCTGAGGGGATTTCTAGTAAGCACTTTCTCAGTTTTGTGGCTTCCCAGCAGCCTGTGTTTAGATAACAGATTTTAGATGCAGGCTTCATCTGTGTTTTCCTTAACTCAGGGTTTATTTTCCCATATCTTTTGTTAGATAACGCATGAGAAAACTTGGTCATTTTGCTTTTAGTGAAACAAGAGGTTAAAATGCCTCTAACTGTGTATAACTTTTTTCCACTAAATGTTCTGTGATTTTCTGGATCTTGTGATAAACTGGATTAAAAGTCTGCTTTTTAGTTTCAAATCACAGTGAAAAATAGGAGTGTGTATGTGTATATATGTGTGTGTGTGTGTGTATATATATATATATATACACACGCACACATACATTTGCTATTGAGAACTTTTAAGCTGCAGAAGACAGATTTATATCTCAAATGCATTTTCTTTTTCTCCATGTTAATGTTTTCTTTAACATTTAAAACTTTTCCAGGATTTTGGAAGCTGCGAGATGTTCACATCTTACAGATGCTGGGTTTACCCTTCTGGCACGGGTAAGGGTCATTTCAGAAGGTTACAGCTTCCACTGCTGCACAGCAGCTGGGAATTGATGTAGTCCTGCTGGGAAGCAATATGAGAACTGGAAAATTAAAGTAGAAAGAAGCCAGCAGAGGAGGGGACTCTAAAAAGCTATTTTATTTCTGGATTATCTTAGATCTGCAACTTGATCTAATTTGCCATCTATCATTTCATTTTTCACTTTTTTCCTCCCTCTTTCAGTTTGTTTCAATTGAATTTATTACACTTATTGTAATTCTAGCCAAATTTCCCTTATATTGATGGCACACACCCTTGTGATATTTACATTAAAAAAATCAGTATATAATAGATTGTTCTGAAGATAACTTTAAATTACAGAACACTTACATTATGCATTATAAACTGTAAGCACTTGTGCCCTGGTTCATGCTGGAAATATGCACAGTAAGCATATTGGTGATGTCAAATACTTCATGTTAGACTGGTGTGCTTGCTGGTTAGGAAATCTGAAAACAAAAATTGTATTCTGTAAATGGGATTTATTTATGTTGCTGGTATTTAATGTGAATGGAAAGGGGTTTTTTTTGTAGCCACAGTGGTTAAACTGAGTGGTTTTCTGATTGTCCAGCACTGCATCCTCAGACTTTTAGCAGTCACCTCAAGCCTGCTCTTAAACCCTTTTTTTTTTTCTATTCCTCAAAAAAACTGATTGGGAATTGAGCTGAGCTGTGGCTCTGTGTGGTCTGCTGCAAGGTCACAAGGTTACATTCTTTTCTTGAAATCAGTCATGATCAGATATTGAAAGCCCTTCTGAAAGATTGCTGGTGTTCTCAGAGTGTTGAGAAAATTGCTTGTGTAGGTGTGACACGCAGCTTTCTCCAGACCTTATTTTAATATTTTCAGCATTCATTGGCAAAGCAATTTGATCTTAAGACTTCTTTCTAATATATGACAACCAAGAGAGATCTGCCATGGGCTTAACTGTATTCCAGATGAGTTAGGTGCAGCTGATAAACCCTGAAGTTGGATTAATGTGTGTGCAGATGAGTTGCTTTAGTGCACAGGCTGTAAATACCATGGGTTTGGAGTGAAGGGGGAAGGGAAGCAGGGACACTGAGAGTGTATGTCCTGTTCAAACCTTACAGGGCAAGAGGGAGACATTTCACGTAGTAGGAGAAAGGCTGAAATGTAGACATTTCAGAGGGAAGTGTGGTGTTGCTTGTTAATTCATCTGATTATTAATTTAAAATTGAGGGTGATCACATGTATGAAGGGATTTATATCAGTTTCCTCTTGCAAGCTTTGCTATTCTGTATTATAAACCCGGTGCATGATTTTATGTCTATATGTTGTTTTCTTTCATTTTTTGTTTATCTACTCATGTTTTGTTTATTGTAGAATTGCCATGAGCTGGAGAAGATGGACTTGGAAGAGTGTGTTTTGGTGAGATTTAATATGAAAAGTAATATTGAATGTCCAGTGTAAGAATGCAATACATTAACACCTTTGTCTAGATGTTCTTTGGTTTTTATAAATAGTGTTGTGTTTATGGTGGGAAATAAAAACAATTACTGGGAGATTCTACATAGGGAAATACTTGAAGAGTAACAGGTGGTGGGTTGTTTTCCAGAAATAACAGAACCCTCATCTGGTAGAGAGACCTTCTCTGAGGGCTGCCTCTCCTGCTGTCTGTTGCTTTTGGCTGATGTTTGATTTCTTTTATTCCCAGATAACTGACAGCACATTGATACAACTTTCCATACACTGTCCTAAACTGCAAGCATTGGTAAGTGTTACTCCTGGTCTGCAGCCTGGGATGCTCCCCCCAAGCCCCACATGCAGACAACTCCTGCAGTACAAGCCCAGGCTGTTCACTCTCTGTCTAGAAATCATTCCTGATGTTCAGTGATACTGGGCAGAATATCTGCAAGTTTTATAAGTATTCTAAAAGCAGCACATTACTGCTAAAATATTTACATGCATTGTGTGATTAAAAAATGCTACCAGATCAGTGAGTAATAACCAGAAAGGTTTTATTTTATAGTTAGCATCCTTCATATTTGATTCCTTACAGATTTGATTCGACTTATAGCATGAAAACTCTCATGTGTTCAGTAATGGTTTTCTTAGGGGATATGGCACTTCACATCAAATATTGAATAAACAAAACCACCCAGAGAAGATTAATGTAATCATCCGTAAGCAGTTTTGCACGCAAACACTTTTTTCCAAGGACTACATTTACATAATAAATTATGGAAGGTTTCCTTGGACTTGACTTTTGAACATAATTGGAGCGGATTGAGAGTGGGATGTCCTGCTTACTGGATTTCAAAGGACTGTTTTCTAGGGAGTGGTGGCTTAGATCTTTCAGATCATCAAAACCAATTTGAGGTAGCATAAATTTGTCTGTTCTTCAGTCAAGATACTTGAAAATTACTGGATTGTTCTTACAGCAGGAGCTTCTATATTTCAGGCCAGTTGTCCTTTGGTGTAGATTTGTTGTAACTCCTTAGATCTACATGAGAGAACAAGTATCTTTATAATCTGTTCTTAGACGGGATTAAAGGTGTTCTGCTTCCTTAATTAAATTGTTGTGATTAGTGTTACTCACTCAGTGTTACTAAGGTAGCAATATGAGCAAAGGTGACTTTTAAAAGAACCTTGTTCACTATTTTTTATTGCTGTTTTAAAATTTTTCCTTATTAACTGTCCAGCTTCATTTCTGAACCATTCTTGATATGAAAGCAAATGAGTTGTCAGGAGACATGGAGCCATTTACATGGGACATGTTTTTGAATTGTAGTCCCAGTTTCATCCAGTTCTTGCAAGAGACCTTTTATACAGTTCTGTCAGTGGTTCAACAGAGATACCGTAAAACATCGTAATTCCCAAGCATTTTTTTCTGAGCCTGCTCCTGTATGCTGGTCTTTGTGTGTTTGCCCACAGACAGGGAAGTGTGGTAAAACATCACAACTTTTCTAAGGGAACCAGAAGTCTTGATTTCTTTGGTATATATATATATATATATCTTACATATAACCTGTGGGTAGGAAGGATACATACTCAGAGTTTGTGTGTGAACAGCAGTGGTTGAGATTTACAGGAAAAGACAGGCAGGTGCCAAATACACTGCATGAACTAATCTTGGTGCTTCCAATGTCCTGTAAACTCCTGTGTAGCTGTGCTTTAGTGTATTTGCAGTTAGAAAAAACATTTTGGAATTGCAAAGACCAATTTTGGATTTGCTTTCGTCATGTTTGGAGACTCAGTAGCTGGTGGAAATAGGCAAATCTTCATTAGTATCAAAGTACTCAAGTGCTTTATTGCCTAATGTACTTAGGAAGTAATTTCTGGTTAAAGTATTTCATTGTACATTTAAATTAGCAGAGAAACTGTGAAATACTCATGATAGTCCTGAGAATGAGAAGACAATTGAATTCTTCATAGCATGTGAAGTTCTCATAGTATGTCATGCTTGATTTATACACAGCATTTAATATGTATTAACAAAAAAAAAAATTGACCGTATCTCTTTGTTTTTAAGATTTCAAGCAATTGTCTTTGTAAAATTCCACATTATTAATGCTTTTTAGCAGGCTTAGGAAGTCAGAAAAATCCTCTGGTTTAATATGAAATGTGTATAATTTGGCATATTTTTTCTGCAAAGTTCTGTGAACTCAGCTGTACATCCTGTATTGTCCTTGTAGTTCCAAATACTGCGTCCCAGGAAAGCTGATTTTATAAGCTGCTTATTTCTTGGGATGGAATACTCCTAATTAGCCAACAGCTTCACAGAACCTCCTGTCCTTCCTTGGAACAGCAGGTCTGTTATAAATGTTGGTTAACCCTGCAGCTGCTGATTGTTGCCAGGCTCTGAGCCAAACCAAGCACTCAGAGCATGTACATACAGAAAGGAGGTACAGGAGAGAGCTGATGTGTTTGAGGATGCCAGAGACTGCAGAATGGGTGTCAGGAGTTAAAACACTTGTTGGTAGGGCCAAGCACTTCATTTTTGCTGCCTTTTGGAGACAGTTTGCACTCACGCCATTGCTTGGAGTCCCTGCTGGCTGCTTATGCTTGGTGAGTAAAACTGGACCAGCTGGAGCTGATAGGAAGCTGCTGAGGCTCCTATCAGACTCCAGGGGTGCAGACCTGTCTCCCAGCCTTTCTTGGGTTCCCTGTTCAGCCCATCGAGCAAAGTTGAGGGCTAATTTTTCAAAGAGCAGGACAGACCCCCTGTGTCTGGTAGCAGGAAGGAAGTGCTCATGACTGTAGCTGAGATGAAGTAAGGTTGGTGGTCCCCAGGCTGCCCTGTCAAACTGGAATAAGGAGATGGGTTGTACCCAGAGAGGGGAAAGGTTGCAAGTTAGAGTTGGGGGATTGGCAGGAGGTCCTTTTGAGCACTACTGTTTGCTTGCTCTGAGTTAAAAAGTGCTTTTGGACTGCTGCAAGTGTTTCTTCATCAGTTGCTGTCTGAAAAAAGCAACTTGGGGCAAGGAAATGCTGCTTCCAGACCAGGCACTGTTAGACTTAGATACAAGTACAGGCAAAACGCAGGGCTGAGCATAAAGCAAGGAGCTAGCTCAGAGCCCAGGGCAAGAGGAGTAGAGTTCACAGATCCTGCACATTTCACTGGGGAAGGCTTGAAAGCTTTCATTTCAGTGGTGACAGAGAGTGGTTTTTTAAGCCGCCTCTGAGGAATGTCTGTTTCCTGTTGTTGTCATCATCCATGCTTCTCCAAAAGTCATGAATTCCCTAAAGAAAGGAGGAGAGTGCTTTATGTGGTGCCACTGCCTGAGATGCAACATAATTTTCCATGTTCTTGAAATTCAAGGGAGTAAAAAAATATGCTGAAGAGGAGCAGATTTTTTTGGTTTATTATGCTGACTGATGCAGAAAAGCTGCTCCTGCAGCTGTACAAGATGTTTATTGCTCCTTGTCTGTATAGCCTGAGGTGCCAAATGCTCATGGCTTGTGTTTTTTTTGAAATCATTATTTGGCAAATCAGTCCATTGTGATTGTTCTTTATCTACATGGACTTGCACAGGCTTGGTCCTGGTGTATGTATGAGAAAATGGCAGCTGTGAAACAGTAACCCCTGAGCAGATACTCCTCAATTCCCGTATGTTCTCCATCATCCTTTAAAGTTGTTTCTGGCACAGTGCTGTTTGCACTGTGTGGGACAATTGGAAAAGAATTCACACATTCATAGAGAGCAAAGGGGCCTGAGGAGTTTTGCCAGTGATGTGTTTTGGGACCCAACTTGTTTTGTAGCAAAGTTAAAATCAAGTACAGCCGTTGTGTTAAGTAATGCAGTTTCTTTTTTTACTCCTCTGGATTTCAGCTCTGCATTATTTCTAACTGTTTAACCACTGGAGTGAAGGAGGTTGAAGAGGACTTCTGATGTCCAGAGGCTCAAGTATTTTAGGACTGAGGGATGTTAATTGTTTGCCTCTCTGTTTTAGAGCTTATCTCACTGTGAACTGATCACTGATGATGGGATTCTTCATCTGAGCAACAGCACGTGTGGGCATGAGAGGCTGCAGGTGCTGGAGCTGGATAACTGTCTCCTCATCACTGACGTGACTCTGGAACACCTGGAGAACTGCCACAACCTGGAGAGAATTGAGCTGTACGACTGTCAGCAGGTCACACGAGCTGGAATCAAACGCATCAGAGTACGTGTGTCCTGCCTTGCTCCCGTTAGAAGTGCTACAGGTGACCCACGCGGGGAAGGCTGGATAAACAGTCTGACTGTCCTTCTGTTAGGTCCCCACATGAGTAACTTTCCTGTATGAACAGCAATAATTGTTGGTTCTGACTCATGACATTTTGCTGTTGTGAAGATGAGCTCCTATCTTCTGCTTCCTGTATTTTTTTTTCAAATACAGGCCTCTGTTGGGCCTCAGGATGGTGTAGTGGCATGCTTTATCCTAAGTACATGTTTTATATGTATATATCCTAAAATATATATTAATACACAGAACCAGTTGTAAAATATCTGCATGGATATTGCAGTTGATGGGCTGTAGGGCCCTCAGGCCTTGGAATCCAGCCCTAAACCTTTTCCCAGCGTGTCTCACCTCAGGAACCACCTGCATTGCTGGGGCAGCATTTCAGCCTTGAAGTTAATCTTGTCTGCAGCTTCATATCCAAATTTGCGTCCAAACACTTTTGCAGCTGGAAGGCTCATTCCTGATAGTGACTCAAACTGAGGGCAGAAGCACAATTTTATTCATGCTGCTTTCTTCCCTCAGTAGCCAGGGTCCATCCCTCTTGCCCCTGCAGCAGATCATTTGCCTGTCCTGATGTGGAGATGTCTGGGCTCATCAGTGCTTTGCTGGGGAACCAGGGGAAGCCCTGTGCACGTTGAGTGCCAGACACTGATGTGTCTTATCTGAATGGGTCAAGAGGAGATGGGAAAAGACAGCTTGGCTGGTATCCACTGTATAGATGCTTTCTTTATAGCCAACTAACCTTAATGAGAGAGCACTTGCTGACACATCAGTTGAGGTGTGCTGCTTCGCTTTTCAGTTCTGTTCTCTCTCTCCCATGATAACGCAGCCTTTTCACCCACAGGCTCATCTACCTCACGTGAAAGTTCATGCTTACTTTGCTCCCGTAACGCCGCCGCCATCGGTCGGAGGGAATGGCCAGCGCCTCTGCAGATGCTGCATCATCCTCTGACAGGGAGTGCAGCCACACAGAAATCCTTGCTGAAGAATGGGACGGCGTGTCAGCGGAAGGAGTCGGTTTCCTGACAAGTCCTAATGGTGGTGTTTGGTCATCCAGTTTTGTGACAAGAAAAGCGTTTTTGTTTTTTTTCCAGGTAAAAATCTTAACATAATGTGCAGCTGTGGATTAAGTTGGTGATGCTTTGGTTTGTATTAGTAACTCCTTCCTTCTGTTGGCATGAGAACTGCGGTACTGTGTCAAACGTGGGGGCATTGCAGCGTAGCAGCTACTTGGTGGAGGTTCACAAAACTTGGAAGTTAATTTGCATTTGTCAACACTACTTGGTGTGAAGTTCTGCTGCAACATGGGGCTCGAGGCTGCCAGGCCAAGAACTGAGCCTGCTGTTCTGTAATATATACCACAGATCAAATATCAGGTTTAAGGACAAATCAGCTTTAGCAGATGTTGACCAAAAAATGCAAAATAATCATAAGCTCTTTCAGTGAAACAGCACCTTGTTCTTTTTCATGATTCAGCTTCATATTTAATTATGTAACAGGACATTACAGGTAATGTCAAAAGGTAAGGTAGTACCTCAAGATAACCCTAGAACTAGAAATACCTCCCAAGTTTTTGGACTTGGTTCAGTTGAACTCTGCTCGTACAAAGCTTGCCGGTCACCGACGCACGTTCTGCCCTTGAACGGGGTAAGAAATCCACTGTGGTAGAGCCTGTGCACTCTGCTGTAGCTGCTGCCACAGCCACCCTTGGTGCTTCTGTAAAGCCAGCCCCGCGTCCTGCACGGCGCACAGGGACAGGATGCAGCGCTTCCAGGAGGAGGGGTGTAGCACACATGCGTTTCTACAGATGAATGGAAAACAAGTTCAGCTACAGAAAACAGGATGGAGCGATGAATTCAGTCTGGCCCACCCATTTTAGGAACAAGCATATGGGCTCATCAGTCTGTAGGCAGGAGTTGAACCAAACCAAACCTATGATTTTCAAATGTAGAAAGCCAAACTCTTCACATTTGGTTAAGAAGCTGTCAACTTCTGAATGATAATAATGATAAAAATCTATGTATTAACTCTTAAGGCCATGCTTTCATCCTTAGTTTTTCAGTGCTAGACAATTAGATAAAGTTTTTTATATTAAGCAATTATCTGAGAGAAACTACTCAACAGTTCAGAAAGCTTTTTTGTGTAAGTTTGACTCTGTGTGTGTGTTTTAAAGAGTTCAGGGCCTGTGTTTACTGAAAATTAAAAAGCAGTTGGAAAGCTACTACTGGCTAGTACTGCCATCTCCCCCCTGCAAATTTTGAAGGACTTCTAAAAAGGAGTGGGTGTGAACACGAACTTCTGTGGCCAGCAATGGCTGGGTTGGGTTCATGACTCACAGAGGCTGGGGACAGTAAATTCAATACCCTAAATTACACCTTAGACTACAGTACATGGATTTCTGTACTACTACAAAATAAGCCAGTCAGGGCTTCTTTTGCACAGTAGTGGAGTGCTGTTACAATCATATTTAGAGTTCCATTGAGGCACTGCTGGTGTTATGAGAGTTTTAACCAGATTTTATTCTCAACTGTACCTGGGAAGGCATTGGTACCAATATGTCAAGATTTGTTGCCTTTTGTTGGCTCATTTTTTTTCTAAGAACAAAATGAACCTTGTAAGTCTATTGCATTGAAGATGTACAAAAACAAATGGAACCTACTCTGATATAGGACATGTAAATAAACAATCAGCTGATGTCAAACTTCAATTTGTTGGAATTATTTCAAATCTAATTTCTGCTAGAAGCAGATGCTCCATGTGAATGGACCGTGTGCAGGACGAATTACAGGGCTGGTTTACTTCCTTCACCTACCATTCTTGCTATGGCAGGTCATGCAGTTAATCTGAATCTTAACAATGGATTGTCTCTAATGTGGGTGTAGGAAAAAAAGAAGTAAACAAAAAGAAACGCACATTTACAAAATTATTGAAAAACATTTATTATACTTAAATTGAAATGTGTACATCTTATTAAAAAACAAAAGCCATTTGCTGGTGCCATAATTTAATTCCAATTTCAAGTGAGCTGGACAAACTACTGTACAACTTTCAATATTCTTTAAAATTAGATATTTGGATACTTTCCAATCAAGGATTTTTCCACTTTTATAAAACATTTGGATTTGAGTATGGTGTGAGCTAAAAAGACACAAGTGTCAGTTCAGGAAAATACTAGGACCAAACAATACCCAAAAATAAACTTATAGGCAGAAATGTTTAAGTACATAAAATTTTCCTTTCAGTGCAGAAAAAAAAAACAAGAAGAGGAAAAAAACTCTAGGTTTGATGAATTTAAATTTTCAAAATGCTACAGCTTTCAGAAGCTTTTCTGCTAAGCACTTGAGCCAGTTATGAAAGGGGAAATGAAAAAAAATCAAAGTTGCTTTTTTACATGCTGTAGTATTGGTTTACACAGAACACCGCAGCATAAAAAGCAAACTATTCCCAAGCTTTTGAGCCAGAGATCAAGGTAGAACTTTCCAAAGGCACAGAATAACAGCTCTGAAACTGTCACCTAATACCTCTGGAAATACTCCCCTCTAAGTACCTAACCAATTGAAACTTCATGTTAGCCTAGGAAATGCTGTGCCAAGACTTTACAAGACACATCCAAAATACCGAGAAAGCACATTGCCTGTTTCAGAGAAAAGTAAGTATTTGGTCAAGAGGCACTGTAACAGGTGTACAGTATGGATGGATGGAGGGTGCAGGAAGGGCAACAGAAAAGGTAAGGAGAGATTTGTCCAGAGTAGGAAGTCCAGCAAGGCGTTCACCTGCTGGAAAGGAGACTTACAGGGTGTGTATTTAGTGTTTCTCAAGCAATTTATTCGATGCTGCTGAAAGCTATGACAGCCCTGTGGGGCCAGTATGTCATCTTCCCTCATCAGCATAATTCCACTGAAAACCCCACCTCTCACTGCCAGTATTTTTAAACCCACAATTTTACAAGCAAAGAGTTAAACGGCAGCAGTGCTCCGCAGAGAACCTAGGAAACTAAACATAAAGGATGCATAGGCAATTCTTTTCCATTAAATTCTTTAAAGCAAAACACAATTACTTGGTACCCCATAGGATTTATATTAATCCCTCCAATAAGGTACAATTGATAATGCAGTTTGCTGCATGCATATATTGCATCTGTCTAGGGCTTCTTAAAAGCCCTGTTCTAGCATTTACACTTCTTACATACACTCTTATACACAATTTACACGGGAAGCTGTTTTGACAGCTTTACTCTCAAAGACCTGACAACCTGATCACTATCACCTTAACTACTCATCTCCACACAGATTAGCATGTGCTCTGCTAACATCAAAAAATAAAACCAGCGTAAGGTACAAGCACGTAATAGACAAACTGGCACAGAAAGGTAAATGCCCCAAAATAAGTTTACATTCATCTCCAACTGGATACAGATAAGAGAAAAGCAGCACTGCTTTGCTTCTATGAACTGTATCTACTGGCCATAGTTTGCCTTATTTCAGTGAAGGGCAAGCACCTTTGCTTACATTGTCTTCCATGCCTGTACAGAAGCTGTCATGGCATTATACCTCTCATGAGGACACTTAGCTATGGCAGTGATAAGAAAGTTCACCTATGAAACAGCTCATTAGAACGGTCATTTTGTGTTTTCAATATGAAACATCTTATACAGTGAAGTTAGATCCTAAGGTTTTGGATGATCTTCATAATCTTTAGGCAGGACTTCATTCTGCGTTGGAGTTTCAGTCTAGCAAGTGTGTGATGTCACTTCAGAATTATATGGAAGCCTTCTCCATTTTCAGCTGAAAAAAGAAGGAAATGTCAGTCTGTCTTTCTTAAACAGAATCATAGAAATACAAGCCAATGCACCAAAACAGCCAAGTATGGACTTAGTTTTGAAAATAAACTCATCTGCAACAAAAACAGCTCTTAAAAGTTTCCTACTTGTGCTAAACAAAAATGTTATGATCAATGATTTGTAATTGGATCTTCAAAGCTGGGACAGTTTCTGTAGGTAGAGTTTGCACAGAGTCGAACTTGTCCACTGCTTAGAGCCCTTTGCTGGCACCTTGTACCAAAAATAAACTGGAGTTCTAAAGGAAGTGTGGGATTCAACAACAGCCTGCTGAAGATGACTACTGACTAGCAGAGAAAGAACAGAACATTATGCTCAGTTCTGCTGACTCTCAGTTAAGGTACAGTTTCTGAACTTCAGAGGTACTGCTGCCAAGACTTTTAATTTATTTTATTTTTTTCAACTTATTTTGAAACTTCACCATTCTCAACAGTTACTAGCAGCATCACTGCCCAGTGACGACTGACTGAATTTGACATAAGGTTTGTTACTAAATTCTGCACTGGTTCTCAACTGAAGAGCCTGAGATGCTACACAGAGGCTGAAATCCAGCTAGGAGAGGAAGAACTCTGGGATATTTTCTGCCACTGTGTATGCAGATCTTTTATTATTTTTAAAGAAGGTTCCTTGCTGGAATAAGCAATCGAGTTTTGGTCTGTCAGAAAAGAAAAGACAACATACCTTTTATTGTGGTGAATAAGAAACAACTCTCATCTTGAAAGTTTTGAACCATCTACCAAAAGAAAAAGTTTCAAAACACTCTGGAATATGACCAATGCAAAACACAAAACAAGAACAACCCTCAACAACCCAGACATTAAACACATCCTTTTGTGAACAATTGTGTATTTTTGGTTTTGTTCAGCAAGTGACAAGCATATACCGAATTAAGATCCATTACTGTCAAAACGCTGCTTTTTACTCTTGTGACATCCAGCTGGGAGCCTCTTACTGCTGGCTGTGCTTTTGGAACTCCACGGAGCAGACACTCAAACAAGCAGAGTTCAACAGTGTTTAAATGCTCCCTGCTGTTGGGTGTGCTCAAAACAAATACGTACTAAATAATTGCTGCAGCATCTCTGATCTGTATAAACCAGCTGCCTCTGTCTTCTCATAGTTTCAGTTTAGTCATGCAAAGGAAGAGTCACATTTAAAGAATCCTTCTCATTTTAATGTAAAGAAAAAAATAAATGTCAGAAAATACTAGGGCTGCATTATCAAACAGAAGAAACAGTAATATATAAGCAAGCATAAGAAAACCCTCCATTCCAAGTCATAAACCAAATGCAAAGAAAGTAAGATTTCAGTTACCTGATCACTAACAAGAATGTGGATGCCTGTGGGACCCTGTCTGTAAACTTGGTTGATCTGATGCAAAGGAATATTAAATGCCAAAGCAAGCTTGCGTGTGACTTCTGAGGCTGCCATCTCCTCTAAGTAGATTGCATGATACACTACAAGAAAAGATAATTTACATAAGCATGGTAGTAATGGATAACAATAACTAAATGAAAAAAACCCTGAATTTATTTATACTCCAGGCTCTCAAAAATTTTATAACCTAAAACTTGTAGTTTGCTCTTTCCCTGTTTTCACTAAAAGCATGAACAGGCACTAATTTTTCTTTCAAGGTAAAGTCATAAATACAACTCTGACAAGGCTTCTATTTGCTCTGAGACTGAGGGCAACTGTGCACAAAAAGGCACAGTCAAACAGACTTAAAAATGGATCTTTAGAGAGTGACATAAAGATGGTAATTTTGGGCATTCTCAAAATAATCAGGTAATACCTACATCCCACTAAGACACCGACACTACTGCGGTAAATTAAATTCAGACGTAGATTTTGGGGTTTTTGGTAAAGACTCTTGCAACTGTCTGAATAAACTTTCTAGAAATCATCTCAGAGCTCCATAAAGAGTGGCAGGGGGGAATGAAGCACAGCAAACAGAACAGTAAGACAACGCAGCTGTTCCAGTTTGAAGTTGTATTTACAGTTCTATAGCTTCATTTAACAGTGACAGAAGCCCTTGCCAGCTCCATATTTGCACATTCTTCTGGCTGAAGATATCCTGAGGGAAAACATGTATTTGACAGCAGCAGTATTTTATTTGCAGATCCTCCTCTACCTCAATTCTAGCATGGAAAACACACAAGCACTATTGCAGTAGCCTGTACACATTTCATCTGGGGAGGCAGGTCTCTCAAAGCAAAGCACAAAAAGGATAATTTCAAATAGTTCCATTCTCTCAACTGTAAGAGTGACATGAATTTATTAATAAGCAGTTATGTTCCCATCTGTGTTGAATCAACAGCTGTCAGGAAAATAATACTAAAATCAGAAGCCCATTCACTACTTGGTTATTTTTCCTTGTCCAGGCTTTATAGTTTTAGTTCAGTTGCACAGAAAACGACAGCAAAATCTAACAGAAACTGGGAAAGAATAGTTTTATTTGCACGTAGCTTTTACATGCACTACATTTGTATGGTTTATACCTTGGGTGTAACAACATGCACAACTGATTCCAGAGCTCCTTCATTCCCTACCACATAACTACAGTTTGTTTTATCAGTGGACTGAAAACACTCAGTGATTTAAGCTTGAGAGGTTTCAGGTTCTGTTTGCTATGCTGTTAAAGCAGCAGTTCAGCCTCTCCACCCGTGTTCTCCCTTTGCCAGCTGTGCTGTTTCCCTGCTGCAAGCCCCAGCCGTGCCGTACCGTATATTGCACCGTTGGTGTCTCCGCCGCCTGCATCCTGCCGTTCCAGCTGGATGCTCCGCAAGGGCTCCTGGCACACGTAGATGGTTAAACGGGGCCTCACGGACCTGCCAGCCAAGCAAATCACACGTCACACAAAGCCTACGTGCCCTGCAAATGCATAGGCTGACAGGCCACAACTGGAACAGGGCTACTGAGTTACAACAGCAATTCTTCCAGAAGGGCCAATAGTACCCAGCACCCATTTCGGATGGAATCAGGCCCCCCCCGGGATGCTGCCTGTGTTAGCACTCAACACCTGCAAACTCAAAAGGCCCCAGGTTGTTCTTAGCTCCCCAAATGACCCATTTTGTCTTTGCAACAAATCCTTCTGTATCCAAGAAACTGGCAGGGCCCAAGTACATTGGTGTACAACCTTACAGCCCACCTGCAGCTCACCTGGGCCTGCCCTAGAGGTGTGCACAGGAGGAGTTTTAAACATCTTGCTGCCAATTCCTGAGGCAGATCACATAGGCACCAAGGCCCATCCTGACACTAACTTCCCAAATCTTCCAGTTCTAGAATCCCCCATCTAAACCCACTGAGCCTCACAGTCAGCACATCACCTGGATTTCAGTGCATTATACAGCCGAATTCCATCGGCTGGACCACAGATTTGTACCAGATCTTCTCTTGTCAGCTTTAATAAATCAGCACCTGGACAAACACATGAGGATTTAATGAAGATTACTTTAGCACATCAATTCTTTCTAAAATAAACTGTACATTTATCTAAACCAAGAGTAATAACAAACTTCACCATGGCAAAAATGGAATTTGGGAAACAGGAATAAGTAAAATTCAGATCAGGCTCTAGTGAGCGCTAAATAAATCAACCTGTTTTCCAAAGGTGGCGAGTTACACTTTATGTTGTTTACACCTTTGAAACAGTACAAGTCTGCAAGGCACAGAATTTCTGTGGAGAGAGATAACTGTTCTAGAGACAAAAAGTGGTTTTTGCTGGCACCCAGGGCAGTGTATTTTGAACACATGCAAAATACAGAGCGACACGATCCATGGTTTGTCACTCAGTGAATTATCCCAGGCATTAACCTCATCCATCACTTCCTCTGTGCACCTCAGTTACAACAATGCACTCATGTAGAGAGGGCGCTGCTGAAGCAAAAAGTGGGAGGATGGATTCTTCTGAGAAGCAGCATGAGTGTCAGCAAAGAAAATGAGACTCTGAAATATCAGTCACTGTGATAGATGAGTGAGAAAAAAGGGAAAAAATAGTCTTTATGCATTAAAATACTCCACAGACTATCCAGGAACGCACAAATAAAACCCAGCAAAAATAACTGATCATAGCCCTTAAATACTATAATAAACCCCAAACCTGAAGTAGTATAATAGAAGTCATATATACCACACCTCCTGCTTCAGAAAATATCCCAGCCAGCTAGTTCTTGACTTTTTATAAAGATAATAATGAAGAAAAGTTTTCCAAAATCTTTGTCAGAAATTTGGTGCTAAAGTTTAATCAGAAAGCTCAGTAACCCTCATACAAGAACACAGGTCTAAAACTAACAAGCAGCAGACAGAATAAACCTTCCCAGAGAAGAAGCCTGGTACAAAGGAAATCCTGACAGAAGCATGAGCAAAGCCAAGAGGCAGAGAGCTGGCATGATTCACAACACTGTCCCCATCATGTGTGACCAAAGAAAAAGGAATTTACTTATGGTGAGTATGGTGCTATGCCACCCTTTGCACAAGTCCATGGAAGACTGAAGAAGCAAACAGCAAAACACAGCCCCACACAGTACATCTATTGCCATGTCTTGTGTCCAGACATACAGTGGGAGCTGTACTGCTCTTTAACCAGCAAATTATTAAATAAATGTGTATAAATACGTATAACAATGTGTATAGAGAACTCTTTTCCCACACAGAACTTGCTCTGAAACAACAAAGAAAGAAAAAATAGTAACTACAGATACCTGAGAAATTTGAAAAAAGCCTTGTATAGGCAGAGAACCTATTCTTGAGCAACCATTGCTGAGTTTCCTGGATTGTGGCTGAAGGATGAAGCTGCTGTAAGAAACAAGATTGGATATGATCATTTGGATACTAAAAAGCACAAACAAAACCCAAGCAATTAAAAAAAAATCTCCCTCTGTACAACACCTTCTTAGGACCTGTTAACATCAAGTGTAAATCAAATATTCTGACACAGCTATACAAATACAGTCATGATCAACAGCAGAAAGCAAACACTTACGTCTCCTGATCCTTGAGAGGTTCCATCTCCTTGATGATTTGGGGAGGAAGAATTGCTACAGATTAAAAAAGAAAAACAAGTATTACTAGAATTCTATAAACCAAAATATTTAAACATTGCTGAAAAGTAACTTGAAATTCCCAAAACAATAAATATCACAATTGAAAACAATTAAAAGATTGAAACTTGTTAAACTTAAGAGAAAAACCATTCTACAGTATATGGACCAGACCATACCACTGCAAATAATTTCTGGATGAATGGCAAGTTTGGATACAGGAGTTTAATTAACGCCTCAATGCAAAATTTTTTTCACCAATACAATTTTTGTTGAAAAGTTTTTGAAGATATTTGTTGGGGCTTTTTCTTGCAAATTATAGTAACTGTGTATGACAGAAATGAAGACTGTTCTCACTGAAAAAAGCTAAAAATAGTTTCCATAGATAAGCACTAAATTACAAGAGTGGTAAGGACAAAGGAAAAAGTTGTTTTAAAAATGTATAGTAAGAAACAAAAATGGTGAGGCAGAAGCAATTACCTTGTAACTGAACTATGTGATACAAATGTCATACTCTAAAATGAATTTATAGGTCAAAACAATCTCCCAATTCCCCAGTGGAAACAGAACACTGTTGAATTTACTCAGAAAACATTTTGAATAAGCCTGATTGAAATGTTGCCTTTAATGGGGGTACAGATAGAAACCTACCTGTCTGGGACACTGTAGGTGCTATGCTGAGCAGAGTTGAAAGTTGGAGCAGGAGTAGGACTGTTGTTTACAAATGTTGTAGGAGTATCAGGCCATGGTGAGCACTGAAGATAAAGAATGAAAACTTAAGTTTCTCTTGACAATACATTTTTTCCTCCAATGCACATTTCTGACATTTAAAGCCAGGGGTTTATTCACAGAGTATTCTGATTTGCAATTCCAAACAAAGACTCCCTCTATCCCACACATTGCATGCAGATACTCCAGGTAAAAATCAGCTCTGTTTTATCTTGTTCTTTTATGAAGACTTCTATTTATACTGTCTTCTCTTTAAAAAAATGAATGTATTATTGGTGAAAAGTGACAAAAGACCTGTACAGATTATTCAGTTTAAACCAAAACCAACCAACCCCCAGCCACCTGCTGGGAAAAAAAAAAAAGTTTTTTATCCCGCACAGGATGAAAGGACTGTTTAAACTGCAGTGATAATGACATGACAAAAAGTGTTCCATAATAGTGAGTAAAGCTATGAAGTTAGATTACACCTTGTGGATAAATTTAATGTCTTTGCCCTGAGAGCAATCAAATACAAACAGATTTTTCAGTAGAAGTGTTGTGAATTCAAAATTTTTAATAATTTACTGCAGGACTAAAATTATGCTTACTTACATGGACTCATTTTTCTGAACTGCTTGGTAAACTAGAATTTTTTTACACAAACTTAAATCACCACAAGTATATGATAAGCCAGCTGTCTGATTTTGTCAGTCTTTTTTTTGGGTATTTTTTTAAATTGTCATGATAAAGCTTTTCAAAACGAGGCTGTTTTTTAGTGCTTCCAACAGTATTAAAAATCCAGTATTTTAATGAAAAAAAAAAACAAAACAAACCAAGTTCTGATATGTTCAAAGACATTATTAAAACAAGCAAGTAGCCCATGATCAGGTAACCCAAGACCATGCCTGTTAAGACAATGAAGATTTCTGGTATACTTATCATGTACTAAGGCTAAATACCTTGTAAGAAATTTCCAGATTTATATCACAGCCTTGTAGAACAGAGGAGGAAGGAAGAGGGGAACAATTATAACTTAATATCAATGGAAACTTGTTTCAACAATTTCATGTTGAAAAATCCTTCCTCTCTCTGGGAGAAACAGTAAACAAGGGCAACACCAGCTGTCAGCATAAGATGGTAAGCTCCCAACATGAAATTAAAATTAATTTGTCTTGCATGCAAATAGCTTAAAAATGAGGAACTTTCTCTATCTTACTGAGATTTGACTCAAACCAGCATTTTTATTAGCCACAGTATCCACAGTCTGACTATGTGGTCAAAGCCACCTTTTGGGCCACTGAGTGCCCCCACACATGCCTCTTCTATGACCTTGTAGGGTGACACATTCCTCCTCCAATTCTGTATATTCCTACCTATTTTCTCTCTTCTTGAGCTCATTTAATGTTAACCTCAAAGATGTTACATCAGGTAGTTACAAGCAGCCTTCACTCCCTAAGTATGTGGTCCAAAGCTGTAATTTTAAAATAAAAGCTCAACACAGTAATGTCAACTTTGTTCTTCTGAAATATTTTGAAAGCGCAATTAAAATTTTTTAATTTTCTGACATTCTCTTCCTAAATTTTAATCCAAGATGTTTATGTGGACACACAGATGCAAGTTTCATATCCTTGGCTCCCATCTTCATACAAGAGTCTAGCCCCAAGATATTTAAATCCAGGGGCAGAGAAGAATGCAGTGGTACCAGAGAACACCTTTTGAGCCATTCCCAAGGTAGGTACTGCAGTCAGTGTTTCTGTCCTTCAAACCCAGCTGAAGTTCTTCACAACAAAGCTCTGGGTTTAAATCCAGGAAGAAGTATATTTGAAGTATTTAGAAAACTAAAATTCCAACCCAAAGCAAGTAGCCTTTCTTCTCCCTTAAATTTGCTTTCCTACCTTGTCTTCCAGCAAAAATACCACTAAATATCCAATGAGACCCAACAGGCTGGGTAAAAAGAAAAAATAAATAGTAGGTGTAATACTACTGCAACACATCTCTTGCCTCCGTTCTTCTTTTTTCTGTCTTATAGGTTGTGGAGGGAAAAATGACTATTTGAGCATCGAGATACTTAGTTCTGAAAGGTTCAAAGAACAAGAAAGTCTTCAGCAATTAACACAAGCTGATTATGGTTTTGGAATCACTCTCATGGACAGATGTCCTGCACTTCACAAACTGGATTAAGCAAATGCCTGGCCACCAAATCTATTAACACTACAAAAACTAAGCAAGGATGTGTTTGCTTTTCTAATATTCTGCATGATGATTCTGGATTGAGGTGCGTAAGGGTGTTCAAGGGGAATGGATCACAGGAAGTGGCACTGCTTCCCTGAAAAAGCACCTGCCATTGTCAGGGACAGAACACTGGACTTCATCCTTGTGCACTGATCAATCAGGATATTTCTAATATTCCTAAGCCAAAACTGAGTTAACCAAAGGACATTCAGGAAGCTAAATGATACTAATACAGAAATCCCTGACCAGTGGGCACAAACTTATAAGAAAATGTCACTCTGTCACAAGGACGCATTCAACTCTAAAAAGCCATCACAGAACACAAGATTGGCATTATATCTTTACCTGTAATAAACCATAAGCACTGATGAATTTACCAAGATCATGTTTTTGAGTTCTCAAGGCTAAGTGCCATCTATTACTAGCACACTGATACAATACTCCTGATACTACTATACTCCAGAAGCTGTGTCTTATTTCTAAACATGGATTAATTCAGAAGGAGAAAACTATTTTGGTTTCAGATGTTTAACAGCCTTCTGTAAAGGCCATGAATGAAGTTTTACTGAGTTAAAAAGAAATACAAGAAATCTTTCTAAGTATGACTTACCAGATTTAGGATACATAGCATTTAAACTTAGAACATTCCTAACTGCAAAATCTCAAGTTATTCTAAGCCATGGTTTTATGTAATATCCCTTCCTACTTCCAAATATACAGGAATCTGCCCAAATTCATGCCTTGCTAGAGAACAACACTGAACCTTGGCAAAGAATTCCATACTATATTCAAAGACCAAATAAACATGAAAACAAAATACAAAACTGAAAGACAGTAAGTCTAATTTGTTCTCCAAGTTAGACTTAATATATACTTGGGCACACAGATTGAAAAAGCTCCATACCATGTATAAGAAAAATGATGTTTTCTTCTCTAAGGAGGTACTTTTATGTCCACAACTTACTGTTCCCATTTATTTCAAGGTCTATACCTGGAAGTCTTTTAACTTCCATGTGCTCTGTAATCAGTTCTATCTGTAAAAAATGATCATTTGACCAAGTTTAATCAATTTGTAGTTTATATATTCTAGCTTGTAACATATAATACTATAACATACTATAAAAATCAACCTAAATACCACAAAAAAAAAGTGCAAAGGCCCAAATACCACAACACAGATTTTCTCGCTTTTACAAATTCAAAGCAGGGGAAAGAAACTAGTGGGGTTTTTTTTTTCCTTTTTCATTAGATAAGCATTAACTTTTATATATCAAGAGAGAGGAAAACTAAGGGCCTTCTTCATGAAGTGGCCCCTGAGTGAAGGTCACCTGTACATGAACATCCACTCTGAGGTCCAGAAGGCAAGGTTAAATTTGTAGCCTTTTGTAACTACAGAAAAAGTTAACGCCCCATAGTGTGAAGAGTGTAATGAGCAATTTAATTATGTGTTTTGTCTGTTTGGACAACACTGAAATAAACACCACAGTAACTGCAGTAAATGCACTGAATTTTGATACATCAAGTGAATTCAGAGAAGTAATGGAAAAGCGTATCTAGATAGCATTCTTATGTAAATAAGTGATAAGGGAAATATGGGTGATGGTAGTTAGAAAAAACCCCTCTGGTTCTTTGAAAGGACAGAAGATTAGAGCAGAACAACCATTCAGAAAAGAAGCTTCGCCAAACTCCTTGCATTGTGTTAGAAACCCAGACAAATTAAACTGGAAAGAAAACATACTAGACTGAATGTTTTCTGAAGGAAGCAGAGTAAGAAACCAATCTGTCCAAATCTAATTGTGACTGAGCTGATGCCGGAACGATTTTTTTCTTTTTTATATACCTTTTACACAGTTCTCTGTATCTACAAGTATTAGCATGCATACTTGTAACCCTTCATTTAGTCTAGTGCTTAGCGTTTTGTAAGTGTTCTGCAGGCCTGAGACTAAACACCCCAGAACTGCAGAGCCAGGGAGACCAAACATCCTACTATCTCAGGAACCCAAGGTCTCCTAGCAGGACAGATTCTGTAAACTAGAGCTTAGCCCACCCCAGCCCCAGTATTGGGCCCCCTTGTTAGATATGCTAACGTGTAAAGTCTATAACTGGTGTGTGTGATTGACGGGGGGTGTGCATTTGCCACGCTGTCACCTGGGTGAAGTGGAGGCATCAAACAGGATCCTGATTAAAATACCGAGGTAACGACCCCCATGCCTCTAACCATGTCTAGCTTTATTCTCCTAACACCAGGAAAAAGGCATCAAGCTAGAAACAATCACATAGGAGAAATAAAAAAGGAAAAATTATAGTATCTAACAAATAGAACTGCAAATCTTGGAGGAGTAAAATAAAAAAGCCAACATACAAAATGAGATGCAAAAAGCAAGTAATGAAAGGTTAGGTTACACGTAGCACCAAGATAAGAATCCACAGCTTTAAAAACTAAGAGAATTATAGACTGGATCAACGTTCATTTCTGAAATTCAAGAAAAGGTGACAGAGTACCATTTCTGGGCAACTAGTAAGCAGCACTGACTAAAAGAACAGTCAACAGTTTTGACTGCTTCTAGTAAAATACATCGAAAACAACTCTGGTTTGGTTTTTTTTCTGTAATAGAGCTAGAGTTCCTACAGGACACATGAACTAAAAAGATCCATCGCTCACAAACATGTGTCCATCTCAAACGTAGGGAAACAGGTCTTCACTTTTTTGCGTCTCAGCGCCTCTGTGTGAACAGTACCACACATATGGAACATTTGATCTGCACATCAGAGGGAATTCTGGAAACAGCCAAGCTTCTGACAGCCACATTTGGGAAGACAGATTTGCATGGGCAGAACTGCTTTAAGTAGAAACATTCATCACCCCTATCCATATTTACAGGGCTGTAAGAATAAGCCTGTCTGGCGATAAGAGAAAAAAGTCAATGAATTTACCTTCAAGATGTAGATCAGATCAAGCAAACAAGTTTTACATTCAACTTCCATAGCTAAAACCAGTACTGAGTAGATAGCAATTACCAAGACTTTGCTATTAATACAGAAAAAATAGTGTTTCTTGGTATTTTTAATGGGCTTGGTGATTTGTAATAATTTTGCTAATGACAAAAATCATCATAATGATGGAAATACCCCATGTTGAAACCTGCAAACAATACCAAGTTAGCAAGGCTGAAAGGATTTCATACAACGTGGATAAAATTCAAAATGGTCTTAACAAACTGACCAAATTATCTCACAACAGCATTTTATTACAGGCAAATGAGAAACAGAAACACTAAGCTGCACGATTAAGAGAACTGGAAAGTTGTACATAACTGCTATTCAAAATAGGCTGTGGGTCATTATCCTTTGTGTGCTTTGGGGGAGGTATCGGAAGTCCAGTTCTGTCCTACCTAAGCTTTTCTTCTCTAGAATTAAGGTAATTCATAGAAGCTTAGTGTATTCCAAGAAATTGTTAAGGAAAAGTTAGACAACTTCTAGGTATGATTTAGCTACAGTTTGTCCTACTTTGGACAACAGATTTGTCTTAACTGTTTAAAAATACTTTTCTCTATTATTCTTCCTATAAGCAACAATCATTCAATGAAATACTTGTAACAGCAAGAGAAGAGAAAAACACAGAAATCTCTCCAAGGACAAACTTCAAAAGATGCTTTATAAGCAAAAGTGATAAAAGCCTGTTTTCTCCTGCCTCTCCCTCAGGGCCAGCCAAAACAAGTAAAAGAATGCACTGCCAAAGAATCATAAAGGTGCACCTTAAAAGAAAGAACAAAAACCAAAAAACCAACAGCTAAGAACAGTAGAAGGTAAATTCACACAGCTCAGTACATACAACAGTTTTGGGTGCACAAAACAAAAAATCCAAACATCCTCCAAAGAACCCATCTGACCCAGTTACATGGGTTGTAAACAACAAGAGGCATACACTGAAGTATTTTATAACCTAAATACAAAGCCTTATACATCACTTTCACAGATCATAAATACAAACCAAATCATGCCTGTGGGACAGGAGTCAGACAGTCATTGCTTAAGCACTGCTGGGAAAGAGCTTCAGTGCAGTATTCCTGTTCAAAGAACAGTCAAATAATTGCCTTCCACAGTCATGTTATTAATTGACATTTAAACTTGCCAAATGAAAGATGTGGAATTGTTCCTCCTTAAGGAACAGCATTTAAGAAATCTAAAATGCTAACCCATGGCGGAACAACTGTGCAGGACATATGTCAGGGAGAACACAGGATGTATGTTAGGTTACCTCTGAGGTGCACACACAGGGTTAACATAACACAGATCATGAAGATGAGCTGACTCTTCTGAACTGCATTAAACCTGCTTGGAGCACAGTACATAGATGGCTAAAGGAAAAATCACTAACAACTATCTGCAACATGACATGGCTTTCAAAAACACTGACGTACATGGAAGCTTCTACTGAATTTAAGTACAGATAGGAACAAACCACTGAATTTCACTGTTCTTTCTTCCACTAATTACACATATATAGGAAAGCAAAATGCTATTTCACTTAAAGTCATATAAACTGAAAGCTCTTGACTTTTAAGTTACACAGCCCCTCTGCAACAGTTTAAGTGTTAGATTTAGGAAGGATTCCTTTGCTGAAAACAAACATGGAGTAATTGGGATACACAGAAGTGAATAAAATTAGGACACAGCAATCAAAGTATTTTTACTTTATATAATGGAAGTTTCTCCTATATCTAACACTGCACAAGGTATCTTGCATAATCAAAAGGTAAGCAGAAGTCCCTTACACTGCCTCGCTTTGCCAGAGAATCACCGTAGTCTGCTGGCAAAGTCCGCTTGCTGGACTTTTTCTGCTCATGTTCAACTGCATCTTCAATTATAGGCTCAAGCCTCATCTGGACAAACACCAAAGATGTGGATCAATTTATTTTCATTATACAGTGAGGAAAGATCTAAAAGTCTTTTTTAAAAACTCCTGAAATATTTAGAAAACTGCATAGAACTCACTGATGTTTAAATAAAAAAAATCCTACTGAGGCTCTGGCCTTAAATTCAGTAATCTGTGAAAAATACTCTGAAACTCAGATTTGGTAATTAAACTTTAGAGTCCCCCCTCTTTTTTTGTGTGTTTTTATTGCTTTTCAGCTGCAAGATTTTGAAATCTGTATCAAAAGTCTTGCTCAAGGGTTCAGTACAGTCAGTCAAACAGTGTTCTATCTAAAATGTGTTTCAATACAAGCATCCGTTGATTATCTAAATCCAAGTTACTAAACAAAATCTTAACATTTAATGTTGCTGCTTGCTGGTCAAGTCTGTCAAATAAAAAGTTTATGCAGAACTAATTCTTCCCCAACCCTCTCAACACTGCATCTAAGTAATGTGATGTATCTATGTATATTCTCCTCAGTCAGCAGATGCAATTTTGTTTTGTTACCTCTGTAAGAACTGTGGTGTCATATGAAGGCTGATACTTCTCTTTTTCATGTGCAGTTCGCTTTTCCATCTTTTCTCTGTCTGTTTTCTGTTTTCTGTCTGCTCCTTTGGGCTAAAAATGAACAGTTATGTGAACATGAACACAAGTGGAAAATGGTTTTATAACTGAAATCTGATCTCAGACATGACCATTACAAGCAGTAATACAACAATTCCCATATACTTATGAAAAATTTACTTAGAGACTTAAGGATCTGTTTTATAATGTTACCTTAAAAACTTTGATTTGACAGCTGGCTGAATGCAGATGATCTGTATATTCTCCATTTTCAGTCTGTTTAAAGGTGTCAACCTGAATCCTAAAAGGAACTCCCTTCTCTCCTCCATGTTTACGAGGGGTAAATTCAGTACTGATACAATGTACCTGAAAAAAACCAATGACCAAACAAAAAAGACCCTCAGAAGTATTTCAGGCATGAACTTTTATATGATACCCACATCACATGAACAGTTTCTTGTAATAAATATTAGCAAAGTTATAAAAGGCCACTCATTGGAAGAGATTTTCATCTCATTCACCTACATCTCAGAGTATTTTCAAATATGCCCAACTCCTTTAGAAGTCCACAGACTTTTTAATCAGTGTGTAATTGCTTCAGGTGCGACATCAGAATGTTTATAAGCTATAAAGCCCCCTTAAGGGTATCTAAGAAAATCAGTGCAATAGAAGGAATTCTGAACAATCTCACTGGACAGCACTCTCAATTTTTTTTTTGCTTCCTTATGGAATTTTAAGCAAACTTTTAGAATGACTGAATTAAACTTGCATAATAACAGTTCCATTTTCAGTCCATTATAATTTCTTCTAAGGAAAAGCATAAACAAAACTATTCCATAGTTTATATCACAGTTCTTCAAGAAAACTACATTTTAGCATTATGTAACTCATACTAAAAAAAAAAAGTATCTTTTATTGTACTAGATCAAAGATAATTTACTGACAATATGGAATTTAACCTATTTTGACAGCTTGAGTAACAAAGTGCTACCTGAAGCATCACACCTATACTTTTTTACAATAAAATCAGATCCGAGACAGAAATAAGCAATGTGAATATGAACATTCTGTCTAAATAATTTCCGAAGGAAGCATGCTCAGTTGCCCTGAATATTAAATACACAAAAAAATAGAATTCCTACAAGGAACCCTACTGTCATAGTAAGAACCATCTTTAAGTATCTGATTTAAAACTCATCTTTTTAGGACAGTACTTTTCATTTTGAATCCTTAAGCCAAGCTTCTGCTCAAAGTACTAGTAAGAGTTACTGAGAGGAATAGAAGTTAATTCTTATACTTCATACAACTAAATATTTTAACTACAAGAGCATTCTTCAAAGAGCTTTTTGAAAGCTTTTTATTTACATTTTTCTATAAACCCAAATGAAATAGAAAAACCTTGCTAGGGACTCGACTCTAACAGACCTATAAACCCATGCGTTTTCACAAAGATAGCATTTAATGGCCACCCCACAAATAATAAACCAAGAAGCTTTGTTGTTCAAATATACTGCTGTTTGTAACCTGAAAGGCACCAAACACAGACAACCAGTCAAATAAAGTTTCAAACCTGAATAAAAGCAGATGTACATTTTGTTGGATCCCATAAAAATTCAACTGCATTGAGCTGGCTTGGATTTGTCTTGATATCAATGACTCCAACAGACATTGGAATATCTATCAAAATAAGTAGCGTATATTTCAGAACAATCATACAGCAAGTAAACACTATAAATAAATTGTAATATAAGGTTACCATCAGCATACACAAGGTAGGATGGAAAAATGTGGGCTCTGGTGGCTTCACCAGTTTCTTAGGATTGATACAAAGAATCTTAGTAGATTCAACACATGAAGCACTCAAGGTTTTGCTTTTTCATTCTCCTCCCCTGCTGCCATCCCCGAGGTTACGCACCAAAAATGATCAAGTTACACAAAGTACAGAAACCACGCTGGCACCATTTTCACAATCTAATTTTTTGTCTGTGTTCTCCTAATTCCTGCAACACCTAGAAATTTAAATTAGAAAGACTATTAAATGTATAGGGTTGCAGAGTTGCTATCTTATTTTTATAGCACTTAAAAGTTTGAAAAGAATGTGGAAGTGGTAAGAATGTTTATATTCAAAACAAACACTATGACGAAACAGCATCCAGAAATTTGGTCTGTCCTTTTTCACCAGTCCCAGCATAAATGTGAACATGATCAATTTAAATTTGGAAATGGAATTCCATACAGTGGCAACAAACAGATACAATTATACCTAAGTCGAGAAGTCTGTCCCCAGGACGGTTCCACTTCCAACCCTCTAGCTGCTGGTGCTCTGTGTACTGCAACCTTCTGTCATGGAACACAACTCTTATAATGCTCTAATGAAGAAGAAAAGAAGCCTGTGATAAGCCACAGAGTGACTACTCATTTAGAAACAGCCTACAGATAAAGTACTGAAACATCTCAAAATAGCCACAGTGCCAATAAATACATATTTATAGCAAAAATTTTGGCAACCATCAGTATCCCAAAATATTCCAGAACACAGAAATAGAACTAAGCAGCAGGAGATACTTGAAAAGGTGGTAAAAATGCAAGGGAGAATTACATCTGACTGGCTATTTTAAAGGTTGCTATGAATTACATACAGTGAATTAAGCAATACTGATAGCACAGTATGAGCACTGTGTAGGCAGCACCAAATTATTTTAGAAAGCAAACACTCAAGATTTCATTTATTATGAAAAGTGATGAATATTGCTTGATTCTTTCACTAGGAATTCCGTGAACTTCTGTAGGACATTTTAAGAAATAAAATAGGAAATTCCCTTCCTAGTACCTGTAGGATGTTTACAAAAAATCTGTAATTTTAATTAACAGAATTAAAAAGTTCCAAACTTTCTCAACTACTCTAGATGAAATGTTCATCCAGAACAACCACAACATGATTAGCTTTATTTAGCTAGACGTAATTATCTAACAATACTAATTTTTGTGGCCAGTTTTGGTACTGCTAAATGAATGCACATACAAAGCAATTTGTTACACAGATGCTGGAAAAAACACTATACTCATTGATTGTTACTCAAAAAATAGAATGTAGACAAATTTGCATATTTTTATCCATTATTCTACAGTCTTCCTTGTATTAACAGCAGCTAAAAGTGTCCACAAAACCCAAGTTTTAAATGGAGTGCCTCTTCAAGATGGATTGCACTTCCTTGGGTTTATTTCAAAGACAACAGAAAGCAAATGTGCATGTGCATGTACACAAATAAACACACAAATGAACACACCACTCCTTCTGCACTGCAAACTGGCAAGTTTGGAACTTGGAAATATCTGCAGCCACCTTCACACCATGAAATTATTTCTTTGGTAAATTACTGGAATTCCAATATTTAATTGTCCAAAATCGAAGATTCATTAATGCAGTATTACAATACCTTGCTATGGTAAAATTTGCTTTCCTAAACTTTTACACTGCTTTGCCCTATTCTGCCTACCAAATGACTCATCATGCACATACAAACCTAGAAAATTACAGCAGAGAGACACCCCAAGACTACAAAAAAGTAGCACCTAAGGGGGCAAAATAGTCCACATGCTTATTACAGCAAGTTACTGTGCCAGGTTGTAAAAACTTTAATTACAGAACTCTCAAATCCCACTTTTATGCTTGTGCTTAAGTCTTCCTGAAATGATCTCTGAACAAGCATCCCACGGACAAATAAGAACAAAGCATAGGACTACACAAGCAAGCCAAAGTTCACAAATTACACAGCCCAAAGCTGGCAGGTCAAGATTCAGCCTTCCACAGGCACACTGCTATGGTGCATTTATCAACATCACTTTCGCAGTGACTTTAATTGAAGTTTTTTCCTTCTTTCCTAATACCTGAACAAGACTTTATTGAGAATTCAATAAAATCAATAATCATCAGGTGCTTAGAAGAAAAAGCTAAACCCCTCCACCAGTTCTTTTAATCATCTGTTCTCCAAATTGGGTGATTTTTCAGTTTGCCTCATTTTCATACTTCACACAATAACTGAGATCCATGGTACTTTCTACTAACATTGAAGCATGAGTCAAATCTGGAACTGAGGTAAGGGGCTCAGCTGTGGAATAAACTGCTTAACAAGTAGCAAAATTAGAGATCCATTTTCCTATGGATTTATCTCCAACATCCCACTGCTGCAAAACCCACAGGATGGCTCCAGTGTTTTCTGTAATGCTTCAACACACTCACAATACTTCCACTTCTATCTAAATGATCCTCTACCTTCCTCTCAGATCTCCTAATCACTTGAAATGGACAATGCGATGGCTGAGAAGACACTGGATACAAAATCTAAAGACAACTAGCTTAAGCTTTGCCTAAATACTTAGGTCTTCAGTGCACACTTCATATTTATATCCACATTTTTATTTGTAAACATCACTGTTCCACATATTCTGACCAATACCTAATGACAGCAAAAAAAAAAATCCATAAAGCTCACAGTCTCTGTCTTGTTAGTAACACTCTCTAGTGAACTTAAACTCACCTTCACCAGTTTTCCATTGATCTCTGGTATGTCTCCAGCTTTCCGATTATCAAGCATCCGAATCTCATAGGACTGACCTTTAAAAGCAAAAAATTGCATCAGTAAAAGAGTAAGAGCAGAAGGCTATTTCGCTTTTAATGTATTCAGATTAGCTTTTGGTTCACAGTACACAAGAATACCAGTACCTTAAACTTGAGTTTGAGAGATTCCAGATAGCAATGTGCACTTCACAGCATGCAAATTAACAAAACAAAGTGAAACTTTTTGGTCCCTTTAAAACTAGAGATATTTTAAAAGTTTAATTATTTCATTTTGCATCACGTGTAAGTACTTGCTTCTCTTTTTTTTTCTTTTTTCCCTGAAGAAAAACATTTCAAGGATTAATTCCATTTTTTTTTAACTGCTGAGTGGCAACATACTGAGAATCATTAACTAGTCTTCCAAAACAAACTCTTGCAGAGTTTTCATACTTTTCCCGACACATAAATACTATTCTCCCATTTAATTTTGTCCATATACCTGTTACATTTGTATGATTTTTATGCTTTGTATGATTTCAGACAAGAACTTTGAAAGAGACAGTTACTGTTTATACCAAAAGTATGAGCAAAGCTATCTTTCCAGTGAATATGATAAACGGCTGTGCTTCAAAAGAGGCCAAGCTTGAAGCAATTTATCTAATTAAAAGGATTTTTTTCCTTCCAGAGGGAGCAACACATATTCATTTGCAAAACCACATTTCCATAACTAAATCATAGGATGAAATACATTTCAACGTATTACCTAAGATGAAATGAAGTAAAAAACCATCACCTACATTGCCCTTCAGACTAACTTTATGGTCCATTGTATAACACATTGAAGATATTCTGACTTGCCCTACAACGCAACAGCCCTGTGAATGAGCAAATTATTTCTTCATCTTCTTTCAGTTTTCACAGACTAATGCTACTTCCAAGTATGGACTGTTTCAGGAGGGTTTTTTGAAGGAACACAATTACCATATTCATGTATACACTCTACACATGTGCAGGCTTTCTTTACCCAAGCAGCCTGTGAACATTGATACAGTCATTGATAAGTCCATATGAAATAGATGTTCACCTAGTGCAGCTGAGTAAATAATATAAAATTTCTCCTCCTATATTTAACAGGAGGAACTTTTCCTGTTAGCGTGATTCATTCAATTGCCAGCATTACTGTACTCACAGAGCTGTAACATGTAAGTTCAGCATTTTTTAAATCTAGCAGTATTAATAAACTTTCTCAAGCATTTCTCTGTTCTCTCTCAGCCATTTTCGGGGGGGGTTAGGGAGGTGGGTGAAGAAAAAAAAATCTGATTGTTTCTTCAAGAAGTGTGGCTAATCTTTTATAGGTGCAAAATAACACTAAGACAGTAGATTTGATAAAGGTAAAAATCAAAGAATACAAGATTTGAAAATGTAAAAACAGCTCTGGAAATTTTCAAGACAGAGGAAGAGATACATTCCATTTTGGAGTTTTGAACACATAGCTGCTCTGAAAGGGCAAAAAGCATTGATTTTTGTCATTCCTACATGAGACCTATACACACTACTTTCTCTGCTCTTTCCTGGAGAACAGCCAGAGTAGCAAGGCAAATCAAACTATGGACAGTAACTGCCCCCTGCTTTACACTGAATCTGCAGTAGCTTCAAAAATCCCACAGTGTTCAAGTTTGGAAGGTGCATTTGGAGGTCATCTGGAGCAATCCCCCTCCTCAAGGCAAGGCCACCTACAGCCAATTGCCCAGTGCTAAGCCTGGCTGGTTCTGAATATCTCAAAGGATGCTCATCCAGCCCATACTTCATCAGCTTCATCAGTTTAAAGATCTCATGGGAGAAACAAGCAAAAGCCTTAGTGAAGGAAATCCCTTGTAAACAATACCTACTGCCCTCCCCTTGTCTACCAAGCCACCCAGTTCATTGTTGTAGACATTTATCAAAAGCTGGTCAAGCGTGAAACCTCCTTGTGAAATCTGTGCCGACTATTCCTGATGACCTTGCCCTTTATGTATCAGGAAATGGTTCCCAAGAAACACTGTTCCATCACCTTGCTCTTTTTTGAAGATCAGAGCAACATTAGTTTTTCTAAAGTCTCTAGCACTTCTCCTAGTCTCCAAGATCACTCAAAGACTATCAAGAGTGGCCTCACAGAGACACAGACCATCGCCCTCAGCACTCGTGGGTACATCCCATCAGGATCCCTAGATTTATACATGTTCAGTTTGCTTAAGTATTCCCTGATCTGTTCCTCTTCCACCAAGAGTACATACCCCTTGCTTTAGGCTTTCCCCTCATCTCTAGGGCCTGGGATTCCTAAAGGCCAGCGATACCAGAAAAGATTGATGCCAAGAAGGCATTCATTACTTCAGCCTTTTCCATGTCCCATGTCCCCATGGCCACTGTCCTGTTCAGCAGGGGGCCCATTTTCAATTGTCTTCCTCTTGCCATTTATGTACTTACACAAGACCATCTTGCTTTTGACATTCCTCACCAGATTCAGTTCCAGCTGGGCTTTGGCTTTCCTGGTTGCATCCCTGCAGGCTTGGACAGTATCCCTGTACTCCTCTCAGGTTACCTGTCCCCGATTCCACATTCTGTATGCCTGTCTTTTGTATTTGAGTTCCCTTGATTATCCATGCAACCCTCCCGCCATTTTTGCCTGCCTTCCTGTTCACTGGGATTCGCTACTCTTGAGTTTTGGAGTAGCTGATCCTTGAATGTTAACCAGCTATCCTGGGCCCCTCTTCCCTCCAGAGCTTTACCCCATGAGACTTTGCTCTCCTGAAGTTAAAGATGTGATCTTGGTGTTCTGTCTTGCTTCTTCCTCTCAGGATCATGAAGTCCACCATCTTGAAGGTAGACAAGCCAGACTGACCTTGACACTCACAACCCCAACAACCCCTTCCCTGTTTCATGAGGTACAGCAGAGTTATCCTCTATCACTTAGATCAGGAAACTGTCAGTCAGCACTTGCCAGTAACCTCCTGGGTTGCTCATGCTGCACTGTCCCTGCAGGAGACATCAGGGTGCTTGAGGTCCTCCTACAAGGACCTCAAGTTGGAAGGAACACACGGGAATTGAATACAACACCCTGCTCCTCATAGAACTACCAAAACATCCATCACATGACTGAGGGAATCAGCCAGATGCTCCTTGAACTCTGAGTGACACTGTTAGCTACACTAATTAAAATACTTACTGACAGAGGGTAAAGTCAGGGCTTGTTTAAGTACTGCCTTAGGAATGCCACCACAGCTTAAAAGACAGGGCAGATGTTCCCACTGCTTCTGATATTCCCAAGCCAGGAAACTAAAACAACTGCTGACAAAATTAAAGAGGGTACTTCCTCTTGAAAATTATTTAAGGCAAGACATTGCCTGAAAATGGGGCCAAGCCTGAAATCAGATATCTGAACAACCAGGATGTGAATTACTCTTTTGCTAAAGGACTCGATCTAATTCGTTACACAAACATACCTATCAGCACAACTCAGTGTTGCAGACTGATCCTAATTTTAAGCTGCCTTCAGTATGAAAGAAATCATGTCTCATGACTTTTTTTTACATATCATAAAATCTGCTGAGTTGAAAGGGACCTGCAGGGATCATCAAGTCCAACTCCTGGCCCTAAACAGGACACCCCAAAGTCACACCATGGGCCTGAGAGCGTCGTCCAAATGTTTCTTGAACTCTGCCAGGCTCAGTGCTGTGACAACTTCCTTTGGGAGCCAGTTCCTGTGCCCAGCCACCCTCTGGGTATATACATATACACACACTAACAGCTAGTAGAGAAATTTTAGTGAAAAGGCCTTAACCTAGGCAGGAAAATACTGTCTTTCTGTCTGAAATACTAGCACAGAAACAAAGCTGACCAACAGTTTTTTTCTTCCCATATTTATTTAAGGAAAGGGTACACCAATGCCCTCCTTTTTCAACACCAAGAAAACTTACCCAGGACAGCAAAAACCACCAAAACTTCTTTGCCAATGAAATATTTATATTAGAATATATTTTCAAGGACAAGTGAAACATTTACAATCACTTTAGATACTGTCACTTTAAATGACAAGCTCTTCTCAGAAGTAAGACAGCAAGCCCTCTCCTCCTTCATCCCGCTGTCTTGTGCTCTGTCTTGCAATTACAGCACAGTCTCTTGAGACTTCGAGTCAAAACCCACAAGGAAAAGAAAGCTGAACTAGATACAGGATTGGAGATCCCAGGACATTAGAGCCAGAGGAGGGGGATGAAGGGATGGGAGGGTATGGCGTCATTGATATGGTCCAAAAGAAATGAAAAATTATTTTAGTTGTGTTCAGAATACTAGCTGACTAAACTTAGGACACCAATGTCATTCTCAGACGTGCGCAAGGTTTTATCCTAAGGCAAAGACTACATTCAGATTATTTTACCCAGCAGTCAGTGCTCTACAAAAAAAAAAAATCAATTTTCATGCAAATTAATCACAGGCTATGAGGGAAAAAAAAACCAGCCTGATTCACATGAAGTATTTATCTAGAAAATTTCTGATAAATGCATACAAATTCCAAAGGTAACTGCACTTGTGTTCGTGTCCAAGCATAATACTGCTCTAGACACACATTTGGCAACCCTGATAGCAATTAGAGTGGCAACACTTTTGTGTAACACTTCAGGGACTGACATGTTAACATTTATTATGATTTTTGAGGGCTGCTTGCGTGTACCTCATGCAAATATCCAGTTAACTTGCTCGTATCAATTAAATTTAAACAGAAATGCCAAATTAGTTCTGAATTTTCAGTTATTGCTACCTGAAATTTGTTTCCTAAAAGCTCTATTGGCTTGATTTTATTGGGGGATGAGGGGGATGGAGAGGGGCAAAATACAACAGGAAAAAAAAAAACCCAAACCCCAAACCAATAAAGGAAGAAAGACTCCATCCCCCCCAGAATCCAAAGAGGAAATAACACCATACTATCAATGTGAGCCTACAAGTTGGACAAAAAAAAGACTACTAATAAGGCATCCAACCTAATTTCTGAAATGCATTTATTTTGGATATACACACATGTATCAAAACACGAAATACCATTCCAGTATCAGATCACAAGTTGCATTCACATATGTGTACCAACCTTGATTCAAGTATGTGAGAGTTTCATCATATAATTTTACTGCTGGAGATGTTGCAGCACACATAACATACTGGAAAGGTGGATGTTTGGTCTCATTTTCTTGTGGAAGGCTGGAATCTTCCTGTTTGAAAATAGGCAGTGCCAAAACATCACTGAAAAGAAAAAAAACCAAACAAATAACTTTGAGACTGTTGGTCATGTTTTGATTGAAGTTAAAGACAAAAAGTTTTTTGTGATTTAAAATCCACTGTGATATACATACAGAATTTCGTTATTCGTTTTATTAGTAAAATCTATATGAGGAGTATCCGAAACATTTTCCACCAGAACATTAGGCTAGGATACATAAACAATACCATAGGACCTAAACAGAGGAACAGGTGTGCTGATCTTCTGAAAATTTAATTTTTGTTTCTTGTCTCCACTGAAAAAATTCAGTTCTCTCTTAACTTTTCACCTGTCACCATAGCCAAACTTGCCTAATGAACATGCAAATGAAAGCAAGGCTTTTATTTCCTTCTTTGAAATAATGTATTCCCCAAAGTAAGTTACCTACACTGTGAAAGTATCTCTCTCCTCATTTAGTACCATTATATCAAAACTACTAATTCTGTTGACACTGCCAATCTTTTCTAAGGCTTCAGAACACTAATTAGCCTAAAAATTACTAAGCAGCAGATTAACAAAACATAAGCTATAGAAAGTTTATGCCAAGACCCCCTTCACTTATTTAAGATTCACAACCACCAGAAAAAGTCTGGAAATGCCAAGAACAAAGAGCAATCCATAAGCTGTGGTCAGAAAGACAGCTTCACCACAACCAGCAAAACACATCTTCTGCTTTTTACAGAAATTAGTAATCTGTATTAGTTACAGATTAATTTTGCTTGTATACAGAAATCCTTCATAAATCAAATTTCAAAGAGTTTTTCTTTCACTGAATTTTAGTTCATGAAGAAATTACCTGCAGATCCATGCAACTTTATTTAAAAATGTTTCTAAATTGGATTAAGCTGTTACACTACCTCACCTGTTTATTCAATTTTTAACCAATATGTATCTTGTTTGTATCTCTTGCCTTGATCACAAACACAGACTTAATATATTTTGTAAAACAATTACAACTGTCTGTATGACATTATTATTTTTATGTTGTATCCTAAAATTTTTGAAGTAAAATTGCTCTTTTTTTTACTGTTTCTCATTTCTTCAAGAGTCTGTTTTATTTAAAGGGAACTGCATTAATTCCTCTTGAAGTCCAGCTCTTATCTGAGGAATCAAAAAAGTGTTTCTTACTAAATTCAAAAAATGAAATGACAGCCAATATTTTTCTGTCACATGGGGTTAGAATGTAAGATTTGGTCTACTTAGGTCTTAGATATGCTGAGTTGGGAACCCCAACTTCTCTTTCAGAGCAAGTGCCACATTCCATCAGGGATGTCACTCTCCAGGCTACCTGGAAGACATTATACTGAATCACAAAATATTTAAGTAGGGTGAAAAAGCCTAATAAATTTGTCTATATCTTGTAGAGACTGTACAGTGTCTCCCCAAAAAGCCAGCTAGAATTTTAAAAAGATACAAAAAAGGACACCTATACAGGTTCCCTTTCACTAGGAAGATACCACAGGAGATGCTACAAAGACTGATGTAAGCAGGACAAGGCAGGGCACTGTCCAAAAAAGCATTCCAAGCCTATTGAATCGTGTCCTAACTAATTCTGATGCCAGCTCCCCAAACTGGAGCCCAGAGAAGACTTAAGTTACAAATAAAGATGCGAAATAACCACTTAGGAGAAGTGGACACCCTTGAAAGAGTTTACTTATACAGAGACAAGGATCAGTGAGCAGGACAGCAAAGCCCATAGATGGGTGACTGCTCCTTGAGGATGACTCAGAAGAAAGGAGCTGCTTCAGGCCCTGGTGTCAGTCAGGAGGGCAGCACGGGCAGCCCAACACCAGAGGGAGTGCCATGACAAGCAGAGGGAAGCGTGGTACCAGGACAGGACAGTACACCAGCAACCCATGCTCGCCACACGCCTCAGCACACAAAACACAAGTAGTTTTTATGAGGAGGAACTTTAAAATGGCCAAGAACATGGAAACAATGGCAATGTTTAAAATACACACATGAGTCGAAGTGCAACAATCAAGGCATGCAAAGTATCTCACCAAATAAATTACCTGTGTGGCTCAACTAAGTTCTGCAGCACTTGCCTTCACATAACGCACAAGATTAAAGAGATTAAAGAGAAGTCTTTTGTATATTCATGAAAAATATCTTTAAAGCCTTCATTTTTCACTTACAATTTAAAGTTAAAAATGTAGCTGGTCTGGCTTAAGAAAGCGTGATGTGGTTAATGAATTCGTTAAGAGACAGCATTGGAAGCCTACCAATACACCAATTTAGGCAGCTTTAAACCAGCTTTTGCTAATACTTACAAAGCATAATGACTAACTGCCACTGCAGAAGAAGAAGGAAAAATAAAGACATCCAAGTCTATAACCCTACAATTTAGCTGCAAAGAGAGCATAATCTTGATTCTTAAATGCCACCATTCCAAAAAGCAGCAAAAGGCAAATTCTTCTTATAAAAGTCCTCTGGGTATTAGTACATTCCAAAGGAAATGAGAAGCCAGTGCAATGTAACTCCTTCCCAGAGCATCTTTAAATACCATTTAAATAACGTTTTGATTCATTCACTTGCAAAGAATGAAATATCAGTGTTTTTCACATTTCAACATACACTCTTTCCCCATCTAATATCAGATTACAGCTGCAATTAAAGCAGTCAATAAGGTATGAGTGAAGTAATTCAAATTAAGACCTGAAGTGTCAGTTGAAATACGGAGTAGATAAATTTCACAGCAACAAGCATTTTCTACAAAATAAAATTCATTGCAGCACATCTGAAGAAAAGATGCAAAGACTCTTCACAATGGAAATGGAATGGGAAACAGAAAATATTTTTAATAGTGCTCTTTACTTAAACTAAAGATGATAAACTGCATATAATATAGGCTATTGCATCAATCACATTCCCAGGAACTACGGAGATGCTAAATCAGTCTTTTCACTGCCTCTAATCTTATACTGATTCTACTTTAACACCCAACTAAACAAAAAACAAACAAAACCCAAAGAAAACCCACAGATAAACAAACACAACAGAGGGAACAGATTAACCTTGTCAGTTCCAGCCTTTTTTTCTCTCAGATCGCCCCCCCTTCCATTATAAATTCTGCATTTTTAATGAGCCAATGGCCCAGCAGTACAAATCATCTGCCCACAGTCAATCCCTGGCAGACTCCATGTTTATGTCTACTTATGTGGGCATCATTTAGTCATTTTCCTACTCACCAGGTGAAATTTTATTTTTCCTAGGGCAGTACAGATTAGAGACAGGGACTTGTAGTGCCAGCTTTGCTTCAGCTATTTCACACAGCAAAGAACCTCTTACCTAACTGAAGTGCACACTGGCAAAGCAGCCCATATGGAGGAAAAGCCAAGTATTCCAAAATAGCTACTGTTGAAATTATTTCAGACTACAGGAGAACAGAGAGCTTAAAGAGACTGATTCTGCTTTGGTTTATTTTTGCCATTGTTAACTTTTGATCTTGTGAAGTAAAGACTCGTTTACTTCACTTGTCTCATTTAAGTGAACTTTAGAACTACACGCAAGCTGATGTATGGGTGAGTTTGGAAGGACAAGTATCATCTTTTGTTATATTTTTTTGGTATCATTTGAGAAAGCAAATCTACCAAGGGTTATTCTCCTGATGGAAGGAACTTTGAGACCAAGTTTTTGAAACTATTAGCTCTAGTAAGAAATATCTTATCCCAGTTCCTCAGCAGGTTTTATATAAAGCATGCAAATGAAAGGCATTCTTTTCTTCCTACAGAGAGGAGGAAAACTTAGCCTAAAAAAAACCCCAACAAAAACAGTCTTCATTACACTGCAGTAAATGCATCCTCCAACAGAAGTCTTAGCTACTTATGCTAGGGAGGTGCATACATGAAACATCACCATACAAAACCAGGAAGGCTTAGAAGAGGAAGCAAGGTAAATGTCACCACTTGAACTAAACATCCAATGGGATGAACCACATGTGAGAAGCTGTCCTGTGTAATGTAGCCTACATGAGCTTAGCACAAAAAGACCAAGAAGAATGTAACTTATCCCCCCATGCTTGTGAAATGTGTTTTAAGCCTTCAAAATTACCTTCCTTACAAATTTAAAACCCTCTTTCCACACTTTGAGCAAAGCATTTTAAAAAAAAAGTAAGACATGCATACAAAAATAGGGGTAAAAAAATCAATAAAGAACTTCCTGTCCTTACAAGAACAGGAACTACTATGTCAACAAAATTCAAACTGATGTTCCATCAATCATCTGCCTTATCTATCTTCTGGTTTGTATACTTTTGGGTGTGAGTACTAAAGCATCCCAAGAACACAGAGGCCTTTTGAAACTTTAAAGCATGGTTTTTACAAGAATAAATACCTTTAAGAAAAAATTTTCTCAAGCAGTATTTGGAGTTATGAACTCAAGGGCAAGCTCTGAACTGTTCAGAGGTGTGAGCAAGCCATAGGAAAATACAAGGCAATGAGACACCTGGTACTTCCTAACACTTTCCCCATGTCCACAAAAGCAAGTTTGAAGGGGGACAAGATCCCTGCAATTAATTTCTGGGAAGCACCTTCTCTGCAGCAGCTGCCCAAGAAGTCTCCAACATGAAGGAAAAACAGGTGCTGTTCCTAGGAATCCCACAGACCATCACACAGAAACTCAGATGGTGAAGAGCTTCAGTTCAAGGGGAGTCTGGCACAAAACACAAGAAAACAGCAACCAAAGAAAGAAGAAAATGCCTTCCTCTGTCCTTCCTACCAAGGAAAAGAAGTAACAATGTTCACTATGACAAATCCACAGTTCTACATTCACTCCTCTGACACAGGGAGGTCAGGCAGCTGCTCTAACCTACACCAGCTCCAGTTCAGATGGCTCCTGCATAGGAGAATGCCTGAAGAGCAAATGAAGACAGACCTGCTGCCCTGTTCTCAACCTGATATGTACATCCAACACTAGAGGTGACAGGGGAACAGAGAAGACAGTTCTGCACTTTGAAATATTTTCCTTAAAAATTAAACTGGCCCCTGACTTTTTGTAACCTATTCACACACTCAACTTGGAAGAAAAGAAAACAAAAAAACCCAACGCCAACGATCTGGAACATGAGGTTTATCTTTCAAAACGTTTTATCTGTGATAACAAAGCAACAGGGCTTAGGTTTATGGATTCTCTGTTTCTTGAAAATTCCATTTCCTGACAGGTATTTACATATTTGCATGGTTGCACAAAGAATCAAGCTCCAATTCTAATCAGTACCTAACATTTTATTTTAGAGTCTAGATGTCAGTGAAAATTATTTTTTCTACTGTGCAATGCATAAAAAATAGAATAGACCACTAAAACAGAATACTTATAATGTATTCTACAGAAAAAACTTCATACATATAAAAAAAGATGAAGAAAAGAAAAAAAAAATCAAGATAGCTTCAGTAAGCTTTCTTCTTTCAATAATCCAGTATAACCAGCAGTAGAGTCTCAGAAGAGTAGGAGACATTAGGGGAAGCATAAACAGCAATTTTGCCTGTCATAATGTAACGACAAGCAAAACCAGGGCCTGAATGAGATAACTCTTTTTTGGTTTTGCACAGCAACTATGAAGTTAAGGCAGTAACTGTTCACGACCCAGTCCTGTTTATCAGAACCCAAAAAATTATGTCAGAGACCCCAAAGCTGCTAGTGACAACACTTGCTCCACCTGAAAAGAGAGCTCTGAGCTGTAAGACAATGTCCTCCCAACTCGTGACTGACCATCTCAGTTGCTTCAGCCTGAACTGTGCTTGACAGGTGGCACACAAAGTCCCCTCACCAGCCAGAGCTCTGCACAGCACAGAAAGGAAACAAGGCTGAAGACTGCATTAGGCTTTCCTTTTTTTCAAAGAAGGCAGCATACAGGTGCATTCTCCAAAGACACTTAAGTGTTTGGGACATTCAGTACAGCCAAACTGACCTGATTCTCCAAAAATGGATCATTGTCTGGATGTATTTTCATACAGTCTTTCATAGAGACTTTCCCATTTCAGAACCAAAAGCCATTTTTTAAATCTAGTTCAATGAAACTTCAGGTTTTAACCTACAAATATATAGGTTATATATAAGCAGGTACTCCTGAAATAATTACCAAGATCCTCACAGCAGGCTTGAACTGTAGCACTATGAAGACCTTAGGAACTGCAGCATTTAAATAAATCCATATACTAAGCTTCCAAATTACACATAAAAAGTCAGTCATTAAGGTACTTGTCTGTCTATTAATGCTCAATTAACCCAATTTTATACTGATTCATTAATCAAATAATTCATGAGATGAAAAATGGAATTTTGCTAAAAA